>JAGDYQ010000207.1:72821-90619 GCA_021962125.1 Bulinus truncatus | reverse complement strand
CTGATGGCTGTATATCTGTCCCTTCATCATTGCGACTACAGACTCTGATGGCTGTATATCAGCTGCTTCATCAATGCGACTACAGACTCTGATGGCTGTATATCTGCTGCTTCATCATTGCGACTACAGACTCTATTCAAATATATGATCACGTGTAGTGAATTTTCTAATACAACTCAACAATGTAAATCATTGTACACTTGACAATCAAACAATACCCCCCGCCTCACACACACACACACATCCCTAAGAATGAAGAAATTAATAAAATGACAATTTCGTCAAACTTTAATTAATTTCTTTCACATCATTTATTTATAGCACCCGCCCCTTTTGATGTTTTTTTTTAAACCGATATAAACAAAAACAATTAAATTAAACAAGATAATGGACAACACAACAATGACCTCACTTGACCCCACTTGACATTTGTCTAGTTTCATTCATATCCGCGCCGCTGTAATACGTGCAACTGCTTATTTTTATTTATTTCCAAATACTCTATTGTTGTTGTGTGAGTGTGTGTGTATCTATTGTTGTTGTGTGAGTGTGTGTGTGTGTGTATTTGTGGAAATGACCGGAGGGCAGGATGCAACAACCACGTCACCAGGACACAGTCAACAAACAGCTTGACATGAAGTAAATATTGACATGTCGTTAAGAAGAGGAGGGGAGAGAAGGTAAGTAAGTCAGTTCAAGTAGTTCAATTTTAAAATTAAGATTTTTTTGTTAAATTACACGGGTAGTTGGACAGTAGTGCTTGATAGAAAAAATAATAATTGATGCCTTGACTGAATGATTGATTGACAGACAGACAGACAGTTGTACAGATGTATAGTTAGAAAGATTGACTCGTACACTGATGTACTGATTGATTCATTAATTGGTTAATTGATTGATTCCATGGCAGAGAGATAGGAAGAGAGAGAAATATAAAAAAACAAAGATATAAGAGGCAAACAAACATAAATAGATAGATAAATAGATAGATGATATATATATATATATATATAGATAGATAGATAGATAGATAATAGATAGATAGAGAGATAGATAGATAGACAGATAGATAGATAGATAGATAGATAGATAGATTGATAGATAGATAGATAGATAGATAGATAGATAGATAGATAGATAGATAGATAGATAGATAGATAGATAGATAGATAGATAGATAGATAGATAGATAGATAGATAGATAGATAGATAGATAGATAGATAGAAAGAAGCACTTATTTCCTCCAATAGTACTTGCGTGGCCAGATCATGTATTGTGAGGAACAACTCAAAACCCTATCCCTATACCAAAATAGGTGTCTCTTTTTGTATAGTCTGTCTGTGCAACTGACCTAAGTATGAGGTACAACTTTATTGTTTTGTATAGTCTGTCTGTGCAACTGACCTACGTATGTGGTACATCTTTATTGTTTTGTGTAATCTGTGCAACTGACCTACGTATGAGGTACAACTTTACTGTTTTATTTTTTAATAAGGACCACACGTGACCTCGAACCAACGCAGACCTGTGGGAAATAGACACAAGTATGTCGTGTGTGAAAGCGTGGATCATTTACATGCAAATATGTATCGGCTTGAAAATTACAGTCAGGGGTCATTGTCTCACTCTCTCTCTCTCTCTTTCTCTCTCTATCTCTCTCTCCCTCTCTTTCTCTCTCTCTCTCTCTCTCTCTCTATCTATCTATCTATCTCACGCGCGATCAGACACATTCACTGGTAATCTATAGATTAAAAGGAATTAAAACAAAGCCGAATATAAACTGGCAAAAGATTAAATGCCACCCAATACAAATGGAAATATTGACACAAAGATTGACGTTTGTTTGTTATTGGTCAACACTCTTTTGTCTCCTGACTACTTTGTTTTGTCTCCTGACTACTTTGTTTTGTCTTCTGACTACTTTGTTTTGTCTCCTGACTACTTTGTTTTGTCTCCTGACCACTTTGTTTTTTCGTTTTCCACGCCATTCGAAAAGGATAGTGACGTAACAGAGCGGTGGCTGGACTGAATATGTGGTGGTGTTTGTTTGGTGTGTGTGGTGTTGTGTGTTGTGGTGTGTGTATGTGGTAGTGGTGGTGGTGGGGAGGGGGGGAGAGTGGCGTAAAATACCATGCCATTTTGTCTGTTGATGTTTTATGCAGTTTTTGTGTTTTTTCCGCAGACTGAATGCGATTGAATGTGCAGTTCCCTCGAGATCTTCGTTAATAGAATGCTGATGTCTCACTCTGTGCGCTTTTTGTTTCAACTTGGGCTGACTAACCGACGTGGTGATTATTCGGAAATGTCGGATGATAGTTTTGTTGTCTGTAGGGTTGTAGATCTGTAGATGTAGGATTGTAGACCTGTATTATGTATGATTATGGACCTCCTGTAGTATGTAGGATATTACAGCTGTAGTTTGTAGGATATTGCAGCTGTAGTATGTAGGATGGTAGACCAGTGACAGTGTAGGATGGTAGTCCTGTGACAGTGTAGGATGGTAGACCTGTGACAGTGTATGATGGTAGTCCTGTGACAGTGTAGGATGGTAGACCTGTGACAGTGTAGGATGGTATTTCTGTGTTAGAGTTAAATGGATGTCCTGTACTATGTCGGATGGTAGTCATATAGCATGTAGGATGGCAGTCATGTAGTATGTAGGATGGTAGTCAAGTAGTATGTAGGATTGTAGTCTTGTAGTTGTGTTAGATGTTGGTACTGTAGTAGTGTGAGATGGTAGTCATGTATTAGTATGAGATGGTAGTCATGTAGTACTGTGAGATGTTAGTCATGTAGTAGTGTGAGATGGTAATGTAGTAGTGTGAGATGGTAGTCTGTAGTAGTGTGAGATTGTAGTCATGTAGTAGTGTGAGATGGTAGTCATGTAGTAGTGTGAGATGGTAATGCAGTAGTGTGAGATGGTAGTCTGTAGTAGTGTGATTGTAGTCATGTAGTAGTGTGAGATGGTAGTCGTGTAGTAGTTTGAAATGGTAGTCATCTAATAGTGTGAGATGGTAGTCATGTAGTAGTGTGAGATTGTAATGTAGTAGTGTGAGATGGTAGTCATGTAGTAGTGTGAGATGGTAGTCATCTAGTAGTGTGAGATGGTAGTCATGTAGTAGTGTGAGATTGTAATGTAGTAGTGTGAGATGGTAGTCATGTAGTAGCGTGAGATGGTAAGTTGTGTTAGATGTGGTAGTGGTAGTCCTGTAGTAGTGGTAGTACGTAATAGTTTTGGGATATTGTAATTGTTTCTTCACTTGTGTATCAACCTTAAAAAAAAATATGAAGTACCTACCAATACAGGAGCCAACTGATACGCCACTGGGTTTTGAAGATGACAATTACACGTCTTTCCTAATTCATTGACTCACATTTACAAAACATCTGTTACATACGGAGACTGAGAGAGAAACAGTTTTAAAAATAAAATTGAACAGGTGTGTGCACGGAACGGTGGGTGGAGTGGAGAGCTTACAATGGCCGTGACCTAAATACAAGAGACTACCAACTAAACTTTTAGTCGTGAGTAGTTGAATGGAATACGTACAACTTGTGGTTGAGTTAAACAAGGTCAAGTTCAGTAGGTGCAGTTGAGGATAATTATAGCTTGAGACATGGGTGCCGGTGATTCTTACCCTGCAGCGCTAACTACCCTGCCTGTCTTATTTCGTTTATTTTGCTTAATTCTTGCTTGGTTTTGTTTTTGTTAAAACGCGATGAGCTTTCAAGTTTTATCGTTAAACATGTTGTATTTTTTAGCTGCCATTATATTATACCAGCTGTATCCTGCGCAACCTTTGCATAGAGTTATATCCCCTTAGGCTTGATCGGTAGGCTAGGTTATTTTTGGATTCGGGCACATCCGATTTTGTCATGATTGTATTTTAAACTGGAATACTGTTGTATTAATTCTTTACTTTCGATTTAACACAGAGCCCAAATCGCTATTATATATATATATATATATATATATATATATATATATATATATTATAAATCATTTTATTTATATTTCCCAGCATTATAATTTAATTAGTTGAAATTATACTTTAAAAAGACTTAAAGATAATAAAATTTAAATTCATATTTTTGTGATCAAAGGTGGCCAAGCTGTAGTCCTCTGTTTGTCAACATAAGGTTTTCTTGTTCAATACACAAAGATTGCTTAGTTTGTTCTCGATGTGTCTAACCCTAGGAAATGTTCTATGTTTTATTTTTTTGTGCATTTAATACAGCCAGAAAAGGCTCCTGACCCAAGATTACGCAGTTTGCACGGGCCTGAACATAGAGTTGTTTGTAAGACTTCGAATGCCCACAACTTTTAGATTTAGGTGTATTTATGAGCACTATGCAAAAGTTCCTGACCCTACACCAAATTTGAGGAGTTAGTGATTGGGGGGGAGTGGTGGTCATATGCTTTCCTCTAGTTTGGCTATCCACAAGTAAGAATAAGAAGTAAAATAATCAAATGTTGCGAAGCTGCAGAGATAATGTCCAGGCGGCCCTAGCAGTTAAACGATCCTATGTAAAGTGACAATACATGGTGCCTATCAATACATGGTGCCTATCTGAATGGTGGGATCTTCTCGTCTTAAGACTTGGAGTCAACGTACACTCTTTTACAAAGTAATCTGAATGCTATGTATACTTATATCATTTAATATAATACCTTGATTATTATACGAAAGTGATGGTATATGTAAAGTCTAGTCAACAGGTAGCCAATATAATGGCTAGTGAACATGTAGTCAATGTAATGTCTAGTCAACGTGTAGCCAATGTAATGTCTACTCAACGTGTAGCCAACATAATGTCTATTCAACGTGTAGCCAATATAATGTCTAGTGAACGTGTAGCCAATATAATGTCTAGTTAACGTGTAGCCAATATGAAGTCTAGTCGAAGTGTAGCCAATATAATGTCTAGTGAACGTGTAGCCAATGTAATGTCTTTTCAACGTTTAGCCAATATAATGTATAGTGAACGTGTAGCCAAAGTCTTTAAAACAGAGCCAGTTAATTAATTAATTAATATATTGTTATGTTACAAAACCAAAGGCGAGGGTAAGTATGGTTAGGAAATGTAAATATTGATAAGGGGAGTGAAATCTATTGAGCTAGAGATGTGAATAAAATGTAAACATTCATATGTCAACCTTTTATTCCATTCATTCATTTCCTTCTGACCCTCAACTTTTCCAGTCAATATTCGTCCAGCAAACTGCTACCTAGTTCATGTGTCAGAACAAACTGCTACCTAGTTCATGTGTCAGAACAAACTGCTACCTAGTTCATGTGTCAGAACAAACTGCTACCTAGTTCATGTGTCAGAACAAACTGCTACCTAGTTCATGTGTCAGAACAAACTGCTACCTAGTTCATGTGTCAGAACAAACTGCTACCTAGTTCATGTGTCAGAACAAACTGCTACCTAGTTCATGTGTCAGAACAAACTACTACCTAGTTCATGTGTCAGACAAACTGCTACCTAGTTCATGTGTCAGAACAAACTGCTACCTAGTTCATGTGTCAGAACAAACTGCTACCGAGTTCATGTGTCAGAACAAACTGCTACCTAGTTCATGTGTCAGAACTCAAGACCGACATCGCCATGAAAGTCTTATAAGTAAAGGATGCATTGAAAAAAAACCCAACAATTTTTAATCCTGTTTTGAGTTGGTTACATATTGGAATAAATTGATGTTAATTTGATGTCTCTCGATTCAACATAGCCATTTCAATCATCTATGTACAAAGATGTTGTATTCATTTGTTTAAATGCTGTGATGCTAGTACGGGAAGGCACTGTCAAGAGGGGGAGTTTGGAGTTATATATATAAAGAGAGAGAGAGAGAGAGAGAGAGAGAGAGAGATTAGATAGATAAATAAATTTAATATATTCTTCCTCTCAATAACACATTATGCCAATTATACCTGTATACCCCTACCCCCACCCTAAATCCTTAATGCCGGCTGTCAACATATGACACGTCATCGTAATAAATAGACAGCTGTCAATCAATCATCAACCACAAGCCTGCTACCTTTTAATCCGCAGATTCCTGTCACAAATTTGCTGATTTGATTATTAGCTCAGCGGTGATAATTAAATGTTGCTGGTGGTGGTGGTGGTGGGTGAGAGGTGTGAAGGGAGACAGTATGTTGGTGGTGGGTGAGAGGTGTGAAGGGAGACAGGGTGTTGGTGGTGGGTGAGAGGTGTGAAAGGAGGCAGGGTGACAGGGTGGTGTTGGTGGTGGGTGAGAGGTGTGAAAGGAGGCAGGGTGACAGGGTGGTGGTGGTGGTGGTGAGAGGTGTGAAAGGAGGCAGGGTGACAGGGTGGTGGTGGTGGTGAGAGGTGTGAAGGAGATACGCAGTTTGGGGTGCTTAGTCACTTACATTTAGAGTCGTGTTATCGTTAGTGTTCAGTCTGACTAAAAGTTACGTATATCACAAATAGTTATTATTGAGTTTATGTATTTAATATTCTGAAAACCCATCAAAATTGTTACATCTCAGACCCATCTTAGTGCTCTTACTAGCGAAGTTCTTTGGGTTCTTTGGGGAAATTCTGGGTGCACTAGACCGTGACTAGGCGAAACAAATGTTCATATGGGTGTCCATGTAGCCTCGGATGTAATGTTTTTTTTACACGAATTGTAAAGTTCAAAAGGGGGGGGGTTGGTTCAGGTGGTTGGATCGTTTCTATAACGATAAGAATGAGTGTTAGCTATTCTCTCCCCCCCCCCCACCCCCACGTATGTACATATATGTGTAGGTTAGTTCGCGCGTGTGTGTGTGTTTGTGTGTGTGTTTGTGTGCCTACGTCTAATTATATAAAAGTTTGTCCGTCTGTCGAGCTGGCGCAGTGTATAAACAGATCATTAAAAGACATTTTTTATTGGAAATTTAAAAAAAAAATCTATTAAACAACAAATAATTAATGAAATAAATAACTATCGAAATATGGGAGGGAAATATAACAGCATTGAAAAGGGAGAGAGAGAAGGTATGAGAGAGAATGGGAGGGATAAAGGCTGAGATATTAAGACCAACACACTGATGAATGTCTTTATTTATTTTCAAACATCTGGACCAATCTAACAACTGCACCAGTCAAACATCTGGACTAGTCAAGCATCTGGACTAGTCAAACATCTGGACCAATGAAACATCTGGACCAATCAAACATATGGACTAGTCAAGCATCTGGACTAATAAAACATCTGGACCAATCAAACATCTGGACTAGTCAAGCATCTGGACTAGTCAAACATCTGGACCAATCAAACATCTGGACAAGTCAAACATCTGGCCCAATCAAACAGCTGGACAAGTCAAACATCTGGACCAATCAAACATCTGGACAAGTCAAACATCTGGACCAATCAAGCATCTGGACTAGTCAAACATCTGGACCAATCAAATATCTGGACAAGTCAAACATCTGGACCAATCAAACATCTGGACTAGTCAAGGATCTGGACTAGCCAAACATCTGGACCAATCAAACATCTGGACAAGTCAAACATCTGGACCAATCAAACATCTGGACAAGTCAAACATCTGGAACAATCAAACATCTGGACAAGTCAAACATCTGGACCAATCAAGCATCTGGACTAGTCAAACATCTGGACCAATCAAACATCTGGACTAGTCAAACATCTGGACTAGTCAAACTAGTCCGCTATTTATAGCCCACATTTCTTACTTTGAAAGGGCCTGCCTTCAAGAATTTACTCCCATGACATCTGATTGTAATGGGGCCCAGAATGATACCTTAGTCTAACCCCACCTCCACACACCCGCCACACACCTTCCTATCAAAAAGATATCGGACAGTTTCTGCATGAGCACCCAGGAGAAAGACTCTGATCTGAGATGTAATCAAATGAATGACACGTCACACTAACCTCATGTGTCACTCAGTCACAATGAACGACCCGTTTGCAGCACACGTCTTTCTGGCCTCTCAAAACTTTGGACCATTACGACCGTAACTAAATGTGTTAAGACTTATCAAACCTATACCCAGTCGACATGAGTCTATGACAGACACACTCGTACTGTTAACCGTAAGAATACCGCCGTCAGTGAACGTGTACTATTTAAGATTCATATCTATTCATGTATGAAGCATTAATGAACAAACAAAAAAAAAAACGGAAGGAGAGAAAGAAATAGAAACCCACATGAAACATCCAACTAAGCATACCCCCCTCCCTCTCCCTCCCTCCCCATGTCTCCAATAATGCGTCGCTATGGTTCAGCTTCGCTAAGCACAATGACGTCATCGACTATTGATGTCCTTCGAAGTAAAAAAAAAATAACATCAGTCGATTGAAGAAAATGGATTTGAGAGTAGCACACAAAACTTGCAGCGTCATTCATTTAGCTTGTTCTACTTTGCAACGCTTCCCTTCACCCCCCCCCCCCGGTTTGATTCTATTTTTAGAATATTTTTTTATAAAGGGGTAGTTGGGGTAAGCCTTTCATGCAAACATTACCGCAGTGTTTATTTTAGATGCAATGAAATAGTCCAGAATTAAATAAAAAACCCGCCAAACAAAAACCAAATAGAGTTGAACTGTGTCGTCTGCTAGTTAAATATTTGTCTAAACTCAGAGCGACTCAAGTCTTTTAAAACAATAATTAGATTGTCGTAAGTTATGGTGTGGGGGAGGAGGAGGAAAGATTGTCTTTAAATATTGAAACAAACAAAGTTGGTTTCTTTTGTGTTGTTGAATCGAAGGTAGATTATAATTGGTCGGCATAACTGCTAACAAGTAATACATATTAAACGTTTTTTTTAAGGTTATAATCAGGGGAAGAAGACTGGTGTCCTATTTCACCCAACCATAAATTTGATTCTACGACAATTTAGTTCAGTTGACGAATAGTGTAATTTTTTTTTTGTTGCGCCGTGATTGCTAGCATGACAGGGTGTCGTGTGCCTGCCACACATGCTTTATGGGCGGTGCTGATGCTTGTCTGCCATGCATGGGGGTTTTCAAGTACCGTCTCCCCCTTCCCCCCTTTAATTTTAGAAAAATGTCATTAAACTGTAAAGATAAAACTAAACTAAATCTCTTGAAAGTTTATTACATTGAAGACTGTGTACATATATCAAACATAAACAAAAAAATTACATCTGCAAGTATAACTGATTACATTATTGTAATTTTTAAAAGATTGGTTTCATTGTCGTACAGTTAATATACTAATAAAACGGAGTATAAAATTATAATTTACACTGATACAGAAATAATATTGTAATTTTATTTATTCTCGAACAAACATTGTAAACATCTCGGTATTTGTCCAAATCGATTGATGACATTTTCTTTCAATTTTTCCTTGTTTTGAGATATTCTTTTTCTGTGGATACTCATCATACAAAGACCAGATAAACGATCATCACCAGTTGTTGAGCTTAGCCACGTTTTTACTGGTCTTAGAGTGCTAAATGTTCTCTCGATTGTGCATGTAGTTACTGGTTGATCCAATGCTGTCAAATAGCCATCTTAATCTTGGGGAAAAAATGGTTTCATCTAAAACCTCACATAGAGTCATTGTTTCTGATTTTTTCCCCTTTTACTAGTTTTACATTTCCATATATCATACCAGGCTTCACTCACCTCGATTAAATTGTCAAATGCGTAATGATCAGCAATAGCCCTGGCTTGATCCTTAAATGCGAGTCTTTCTAATTGTGTCATCAAAAGAATGTACATACATTAGTACTACGAGTATTTGTCAAGATAATAAGCAGCGTTCCTGAATTTTGTATATTGAGGAGAGGGGGGAAATATTCAATGATTTTTGAGTTATATTGTATTTGAACATTGGACGGATGGTCTAGTGGTGTAGTCCACTCGACAGTTGACGTGAGGATCTCGGGTAAGATCCTCTGTGAGAACGAAGGGAATTTTCTCAGGTACTTTTGAAATCCAGACCAACCAGCTTTAAACGGGTGACTGACTTTAGTAAGGGGATGTAAAAAAAAATACCAGAGCCCACATCCCCCTTTCCCCTAAACCAGTTCCGATCGATCGAATATCGTAGTGGCAGGTGCACTTATATTAATTAAATTCAAAGTAGCTCTTTAGTTAAAAATTCATGAGTTATTTCAGTGGTGTCGAAGGTTGGAGTTCAGTGGTAATGGTAGTTCACTGTTTTAGGGGTGTCGTATGTTGGAGTTCAGTGGTAATGCTAGTTCACTGTTTTAGGGGTGTCGAATGCTGGAGTTCAGTGGTAATGTTAGTTCACTATTTCAGGGGTGTCGAAGATCGGAGTTCAGTAGTAATGTTAGTTCAGTGTTTCAGGGGTGTCGAAGGTCGGAGTTCAGTGGTAATGGTAGTTCCCTGTTGCAGGGGTGTTGATGGTCGGAATTCAGTGGTAATGTTAGTTCACTGTTTCAGGGGTGTCGAAGGTCGGAGTTCAGTGGTAATGTTAGTTCACTGTTTCACATAAAGAGCTGCATAAGACACGATCCACCAAAATTTAGTGGGGACAAATAAACAATTACGATGGAAGTCTAACGCTATATAGACTTCATTAATATAGACTTCATTAATAAAACATAAGGTGCACTCTATTGTAATGTGTGTGCGCAATCAGCGAGTAGTGCAAATGTGCACTGCCGATAAAGTGAACACTGGTATAAACTGTTCTAACATTTAGCTTCATTACAATATAAATGGAAGAATGTTTGTGTCTTTGTTGAGTGAATAAATAAGCCGTCCTAAATTTTCCAGAAATTCCCTAAATTGTTCTACATGGTGCCTGCATGCTATTTAATAACTATACAGCGTGTCACCAGCAGATAAAGGACATCCCCGTGCAGAATCTCTACTGCCCCTACACCCTTATTTACGTCCCTGGGTTCAGTGAGTCAAAACTCTAGTTGTCATTGACTTAAATCTTTATTCGTTATTTTACAAACCCAAACAGGGCTAATCTTGGGCCCCCTGATAACTTCCAGCAACTGGGGCCCCTCTGTACACACTCACCATTTAATGTCATTATTTTTCAGATGAATGTGCCTGAATGAAGTCCCCTAAGCGATTATGGTCCACTATCAGGTGTCATTCATCCCGCCCATGCGGCCTTACATTGACCGTATTGAAATTTGTTTTGTTACGTTCTTTCCAAGAAAACCAGCACACACCTCCATACACGACGGGTCACTGAATTGTATGCATGTATCTGGCTATTTGATTTAAATTAATTTAAAAACAAATCAACCTGCCAAGGTAAAACACCACCTGCGACTAATGACCCAGTTTTTATGTTATAAACAAGGTATCGAAAACTTCATTTCCGCGGGGTCCAGCATCTGAATCGGGTCTCCATTGAGTTCTCAGCTACATCGTGTGACGAGTTTTTAAAGGGGAAGGAACTTGAGTGAAATGTTCAGTAAATATTGCGCTTACCTCCCCGCGGTTCTCAAAAGCATTACAAAAAGCCATGTTTCAACTTCCGGGTTTCAAAAATTAAACATTATTTGTTCAGTTCCAAGTTTATTTTTACTTCTTTCAAAATTGTAAACATGTTGGGTGGATACCAGCACAAACCTTAGATGGCAATTTGGTTTGAGTTCAATGAAGTGGAAAGGGAAGAGGAGAGAGGACAGCCATTTTTTTAAGAATAGAAAAACTAAGGAACTGCCTAAGCCATCCCAAACGCCCCCTTCCCCCCTCCCTCTAATCATCCTATGACGATGTGGCCCAGTTCATTGAGTAATGCATTACTTTTACAGTCAAACTGATTATAAAATATCAAATTATGATGTGCATTGGTGTGATTGAGTAATTTTTAAGCGTCTGATTATAAACAAAAATAGATCGCCCCAGGATTGAATTGTCGCCCTATGCCGCCCTGAAATCTAAGAACGCCCTTGTATAGGGGAAAGAAACTCACGCGTTGGAACCCGCGGCTATGTTATTGGCCAATGTTCTCCGTACTTCAGTAGCCCGCTGGTATATGTGTTCAATGTTAACTGATCATTGACTTTCTTTTTATTGATTGGCGTGTGTGTGTGTGGGGGGGGGGTTCACCAGTGGCGCAACAAGGGGGGCATTTGTCCCCTCCGAAATAATAAAAAAATATAAGATTGGACCAAGATTAGTCACATGTAAGTAAGTTGTATCTCATGATGTTTCATACAAGTGATTTTTCCCCCCCCCTCCCCCCGCCACCAGAAAGTTTGGTCGAGTTTCGTCTCTGGGCTTCACCACACAAGTAATTCATTGGATGTAGGGAAGGGGCCAAGAACTGTTAAAACCGGTCCTGACTAGAAGACTCATTGGGCGTCAGCCCTACTGGCAGGGCGCAACTTCCCAGTCAACCATCTTGGTCGAATAAATTAAGTCTTAAGCTAGACACGTGTTTCGGACTCTTTTCAACGAGAGGACTTAGAAAGGATACTCCAATTACTCACGATAGATGTAAGGCTTCAAAATAAGGACATCATGTGGAACATCTCATTTCAAAGTTATAATACTCTAGCTGTAACTGCCAAACCTTTGCATAGAGTTATATCCCCTTTGGCTTGATTGGTAGGCTAGGTTATTTTTGGTTACGGGCAGATCCGATTTTTTTCATGAATGTATCTTAAACTGGAATACTGTTGTATTAATTATTTAATTTCGATTTAACGCAGAACCCACAATCGCTATTATTTATATAATATATAATTTAAGTATTAAGAACAAAAAAATATATAATGACTAACGATGTTGGGGGGGGGGGGGGTAAAAGCCGATATTACTCAAGCAACTGCAATAATGAAATGTTTATCTCGAAACTCTACACCGCATTTATCAATGACGGGACAGTTTTAGTAGCCCAATGTCGTTCACCCTAACCAATGCCGAGTGTGCAGTTAATATTGAGGCACCACTGACGATATTGGTAGTGACTGGAAAAGCTGGGATTCAAACGCTTAATCTACACCACACATATCGGGTCCATAACCAAATCGCCGCCATGACAGCCATACATGGTATTATATCAGAATACATCTCGTGTTATATCAGAATACATCTCGTGTTATATCAGAATACATCTCGTGTTATATCAGAATACATCTCGTGTTATATCAGAATACATCTCGTGTTATATCCGGATTCATCTCGTGGACTCATTAGCTACATTGAGCTGATGGCTTTGACTTAAATACTAGTAGATAAACAAACAACTCGCTGAGATACAATACTTAAATACACGTAGATAGACAAACAACTTGCTGAGATACAATACTTAAATACACGTAGATAGACAAACAACTTGCTGAGATACAATACTTAAATACACGTAGACAAACAAGTTGCTGAGATACATTACTTAAATACACGTAGATAGACAAACAACTTGCTGAGATACATTACTTAAATACACGTAGATAGACAAACAACTTGCTGAGATGCAATACTTAAATACACGTAAATAGACAAACAACTTGCTGCCATATAAATCAATAAAAACAATTTACATTTGATTCAAAAAATTATAAACCTTATCCCAATTTATACATCATACCCATTGACTTACACCTACATTTTTTTCATTTCTTTGTATAGGTCGGTGCATAGAGTGTGTGTGTGTGGGGGGTGTTATTAAGGGACTTTTGACGTCTGTTTACTCCAACCGTTTCTAAGCAAACCTCATTAGAAACTCTATACGCAAAACCAAACTCTATTTGAATATGTTTTATAATCCTTTGTAATCACCGCTCAATATTTCCATTATGCACTTTTTTTTAACGTTTTACTTCTAAATAATTCAGCAGCACATAAATCGATGACGCAATTATTCTATAAATATACTGACCGAAAAAAAAAATTTACGAAAAGAAAGATGGATACTTTGAGTATTGGTACTCCATTAGTGAAGGTTAATCGATTACCCAAGGTCACTAACCGTAAATAGGGACAACAAGAGATATATATTGAAGTAAATTTAAAAAAAAAAACAATATTAAAAAAAAAATATGTTTTAACGAGATGTTGAGGGAGGAGGGTGCTGAGAAATTAAAAGTGTGTGTGGGGGGGGGGGAAGGAATGGAATGAGAGTGAAAGTGATGGATGGAGATGTGGAATCGAATCAGCAATAGTATCGATTAAAATTTCCCAGGGATTCTATAATTTTTTTTTATTTACGTTCTGGTGTTTCTGCACTGAACAAAATGTGTGCCCTCAGAAAATGAGATTATTACGTGGACGATCTCTCCATTCTCTCACACACTCACACACAACATTCACTTAAACATACATAACTCTACATTTTACTCACAGATACATACATAGCTCTATTTTCTACTCACAGACACACATACATAACTCTTATTTTCTACTCACACATACACACATGTATAACTCCATGTTTTACTCTCACATACACACATACATAACTCTACTTTTTACTCACACACACACAGGGATTCTGAGAGACAAATGTGTATATATTTAGCCCTTCCCCCCTCCTCCACAGTTAGTGGACATTACCGGTCAGCGGTGACTTAACGATAGCCATTAATGTCCATCCATGTCCAGAGGTCCGGGTGACCGGGGTTTCCGTTATTAAACGAGTGATGAAAGTTACACTGACCACCTGTTTGTGGACACTCGCAAACTGATACCATTTGCTGTAATGAGATCTCTTATAGCCGACTATTCCACCCCGCCTCACAGTACCCCGTCTGAAAGGTAATTATGTCTGAGGTAGGGGCTGCCTGAGGGTGTGATGATTGAGTGACCTCTGCAAATGGGTTCATGTTAAATCGATTTCAGTTTTACAGAAAGTAATTGATTCACGTATGTGTTTTCATGCTGTGAAAGTGATAGTTTGAAGAGCGAAATGTGGCTCATCCCTCAGTTTGGAGCGACTTATCAATCAGTTTGGTGTGGCTCATCTCTCAGTTTGGTGTGGCTCATCCCTCAGTTTGGTGTGGCTCATCATTTAGTTTGGAGCGACTTATCAATCAGTTTGGTGTGGCTCATTCCTCAGTTTGGTGTGGTTCATCATTTAGTTTGGAGCAAATTATCAATCAGTTTGGTGTGGCTTATCCCCCAGTTTGGTTTGGCTCATCATTTACTTTCGTGTGGCTCATCCCTCATTTTGGTGTAGCTCATCGTTTAGTTTGGTGTGGCTCATCCCTCAGTTTTTGTGTGGCTCATCCCTCAGTTTGGTGTGGCTCATCATTTAGTTTGGAGCGACTTATCAATCAGTCTATAACGGCTCATCGTTCAAAGATTCCTAGGAATACGTTTTTTTCCTTCGATTAATTTTCATTTACCTTCGATCACTGACATGTATAAGATATATTATGATGCGGTCATTTGTCCATTATTGTGTTATACAATATAAAGGAGAAACGGTAAATGAACTCTCATCTACACCAGCAGTGGTCACAACTGTACTATAACGAATAGTATATACATAAAACGCCATCTCCGAAATGTCCGAGGAACCATGCCATTAATAACTGATAATTCTTTCCAAGACACTTGGGTGACACCAGTGCTAGTTCCCCCCCATCCCGGAACGCCCTACCACATTTTGTTTTCCTTTTCACTTTCTTTTTTATTTCTGTACAGTTACACATTACCAAAATACCCTCTCCATTGCAGCCATTACAGCCAATAGACAATGCGCGTTCACCCTTCAAGTAATTATAATAAAAATATTGTCATTTATTGTTTCAAATTGCTCGTGTAGTAAGTCGTTAATGTCCGGTCAAATTGCTCGTTTATTTAGTCGTTAATGTCCGGATAGTATGAGCTTTAAAGGAACTTTAGGCCCCATGTGCCATTCACACTGCCCTGAGTGCATGTGTCCCTTTCTTGTTGAGCAACGTTTCCTAGCCCCACTCTTCTTAGCCCAACACTTCCTAGCCCCACTCTTCTTAGCCCAACACTTCCTAGCCCCACTCTTTTTAGCCCAACACTTCATAGCCCCACACTTCTTAGCCCAACACTTCCTAGCCCCACTCTTCTTAGCCCAACACTTCATGGCCCCACACTTCTTAGCCCAACACTTCCTAGCCCCACTCTTCTTAGCCCAACACTTCCTAGCCCCACACTTCTTAGCCCAACACTTCCTAACCCCCACACTTCTTAGCCCAACACTTCCTAGCCCCACTCTTCTTAGCCCAACACTTCCTAGCCCCACACTTCTTAGCCTACCACTTCCTAACCCCACACACTTCCTAGCCCCACTCTTCTTAGCCCAACACTTCCCTGGCCCCACTCTTCAAACCAACTCTTCTTAAATTTGTTCAAACAAAAACAGTGGCGTGATGTCCTAGGATGAAGCCATTGTCGGGAGCCCTTTTGGTGACATGGAGAGGAATGTTTCTTATTAAAAATGTAAGGTTTGATCAATAAAAAAATGTAAGGTTTGATCAATAAAAAATGTAAGGTTTGATCAATAAAAAATGCAAGGTTTGATCAATAAAAAATGTAAGGTTTGATCAATAAAAAAGGTTTTAAAAGTGATTTTAAGAAAAAATATAAGATTATGCAACTTATTTATTACATTTTATTTTTTACATTTTAACGTTTAACATAACTATTTCGATAAAATTTAAACATGGGAAATCACGTTTTAAGCCCAACGTAAGCCGCCCAAATCAGAGGGAAAAACTTCCAATCTGGCTTCAGCTTTTTGGGGCTTTCTTACTTCTGCTCTTAATGGGCCTTTACGAACCAGCACACCTTGAAAAGAAATGTAAATAAAATTCTTTCATATTCGTACGTCACTTCCCTTCCCCCAAGCATCGTCGAATTAAAAAGAATGTCAACATCCTACTAATAAAGCAGCTGTCTTGTCGTCCGTCCGTCCGTCCTGTATGGGAAAGCCGCCGTGGCTATAAATAATATATGACATCCCGATAGTACAATTGTTTTTTTTTTTTTTTTTTTGCAGAATGGGAGCGCCGTCGCCATAAATTAAAAAAAAATAATTCTCTATGATGTCATTTCCCGATGGGTGCTGTATCGTGCCTTCGTGCTGCAAAATGGCATAATAAAGTAGTTATTTTTTACTTTTCAGTGCATTTTTATAAAAACTTTTTTAATGCTTTGTTTTGATTTTAACATTGATAGAATTAAGGGCAAAACGTAACGGGTGAGATAAATTTGCATCCATATCTTTACCTAATGGTGTTTAATTTGGTTTGGTTTGGTTAGTTGGTTCGCTTTGGTTGATTTGGTTGGTTTGGTTTGGTTTGGTTGGTTGGTTTGTTTGGTGGGTTATTTGGTTTGGTTTGGTTGGTTAGCGTTTACGGGTAAAATGTAGGTCATTTCTGCACATTAGGAAAATGGCATACATCAGCACCTAATTAACCTAATCAATCGTATTTAAAAATTCAGTAGTTAAATTGATTTCCAGATGGTACAATTTATCTATAAATAAAAAAATAATTCTGCACTTGGGATATCCTATATGACGTCATTTCACGGATGTCGGCTGCGCAAGTGGCAGAATGGGAACGCCGCCGCTATAAATAAAAAAAATAATTCTGCACTTGGAATTCCGTGTTAATAGTTCCTATTAAAGAAGACAGTAAGATAAAATTTGCGCACAATACATTAGCAGCGGAACGAGTGAACGATGGCATCGAGCCATGCTTTAGTTGCAATTGGTAGATCACTAAGAGATGTTGCTCAAACCGGCTATTTACTAAGTTTTTTGTTATGCACTTGGAATTCCGTGTTAATAGTTCCTATTAATTCTCATACTAAACATTTTATTGAGATTAAACCTTTAGTTGCGAATGCAACGGGCAACTA
>JAGDYQ010000207.1:0-72321 GCA_021962125.1 Bulinus truncatus | reverse complement strand
TGTACATGGAAACAAAACAACGTTAAAAGTAATAAAAAAAAAGTAAATAAAAAGTAAAATCCTAAAAAAAGGAATTATTAAACAAAAATAAACAACAAACATTTAAAAAAGTAAACACAAGATGGAAGCAAATTTTGATAGAAATTATAAAACTTAATCAATATCAAGAAAAAAAATGATGTAGAAACCGTCTCTAAATGAAGGATTTAGCTAAATGTTTGTTTAAAAAGACAAAAAAGGAAGATTACACAGCAGAAACAGACCCTCAACCCTACATCCAGCTTCAACTGTGGTCACTGCGGTAAAGTCTGTCGATCCAGGATCGGTCTGCTGAGCCATTCCAAATTCTGCCCTCAAAAACACGACTGATGACTAACCTAGAGCGCTACCATCATCTCCCGAGATGGACGGGTGCCTATCTATGTTTGAATATCTGGCAGGATATTACTGTTGTGAAATAAATACCTAAACAAGAAGACACGCTTAGACAATAAAATACTCAGTCAGAAAGACACTGGTGGCCGACATAGAATTTCATTCATAGACTCACTCTGGGGACGTTCACATATTATATAACGCCGAAAGAGGGAGGGAGAAGGAGGCAAATGTGTTATTTTTGTTATATTGTTATATCACACAATTGTTGCATTATGTTATATTGTTATATCACACAAGAGTTACATCATGTTATATTACAGCCGCATTAATACATACACATACAAAACGAATTTACGTAGACATTACAGACACATACAATACGAGTTTACGTGGACATTACATACATACACATACAAAACGAGTTTACGCAGACATTTGTTCGTCAAATTTTCTTTTTCCGTTTCGATTTAAATAAATAATCGTTGTATGTAAACCATTGATAGATCTTTGTATGTAAACCATTGATAGATATTTGTATGTAAACCATTAATAGATATTTCTATGTAAACCATTGATAGATATTTGTATGTAAACCATTGATAGATATTTGTATGTAAACCATTGACAGATATTTGGAAAGAAAAGAAACTTATTTAGCTTAATTTACAGGTCGATCATTTGGTTATTGAACGTGTGCTTGCGTGTGTGCATTTGTGTATTTTTGTATTTGTGTGTCAGACTGTGTCTGTACCATGAATGACGGAGTTCTACTTATCCCTCGGGACATCAGGACCGTCTCAGTGCCACACCAAAGGTCTTCGGACGCCCAAAGCATATACTTGTTGTGATTTTGAGAGACACTGCACGGTTGTAACTGGTTTCCTCATCATCCAATTTATTTTAAATTTATATTTGAATGAGCCCCTTTGGGCAATGTTTGACCGAGGTGGTCATCAAGTTTGTCCATCTATAGAAACGGTTCTATTTGGGGGATCAATAAATCGTTGAAGAGTACTGGGTAGTTTGGAGGTGGAGGTTGTATCAGAAAGGGCCCCAGTTGTCAAGGACTGATAGGGGCCTGGATTTGATAGCGGCGGCCCTGTGAACATAATGAACTACGTTGGATGAGTGTGTTGTAGCTGAAGATAAATCTCAGATACTATGTCAACTTCTTCTGTAGGTGAATGTCGGACTGTCTAAATCATCGATACTTCAAATGTGATGAAATAACTGTTAAGCTGCAGATCAATCAAGTCCGCCGATATCTAAATTTAACAATTTCCAGTTCAATATTGACGTTTGCATCAAACAAGTTACTGATCAATATTGACAATGTTGACAGCTACATTATCGACACCTGTGAACTACCTACCTGTACCAGCGACCTATCTGTGACCTAGATATGGACTACTGACGTTTAGTGAATAGAAAGTGTTACTGAATGAAGAACCATTCACTAACTGTCACACCACCCTTTAAAGAACACTTTGAATGTAGATAAATACCCAACCGTTTTAACCTCACGTAAGTTTAGTTCGGCTAATCCAGCTGTGCGGATTATTGAAGCTTTATTTATTTCACCAACTAATTAACATTTAAAACGACAAAACAATGTAATGTATAGTCGAATAGTTTCACCAATGAAGGAGAATTTCATTTACAATATATAATTATAACTTGGACACAAGCAGTATATCCCGTGGTCTCTACTTAGATGTTGACAATATAATTATAACTTGGACACAAGCATTATATCCCGTGGTCTCTACTTAGATGTTGACAATATAATTATAACTTGGACACAAGCATTATATCCCGTGGTCTCTACTTAGATGTTGACAATATAATTATAACTTGGACACAAGCATTATATCCCGTGGTCTCTACTTAGATGTTGTCAATATAATTATAACTTGGACACAAGCATTATCTCCCGTGGTCTATACTTAGATGTTGACAATACAATTATAACTTGGACACAAGCATTATATCCCGTGGTCTATACTTAGATGTTGACAATTTAATTATAACTTGGACACAAGCATTATATCCCGTGGTCTATATTTAGATGTTGACAATATAATTGTAACTTGGACACAAGCCTTATATCCCGTGGTCTATACTTAGACTAGTAGTTGCCCGTTGCATTCGCAACTAAAGGTTTTATCTCAATAAAATGTTTAATATGAGAATTAATAGGAACTATTAACACGGAATTCCAAGTGTATTAAAAAAAACTTAGTAAACAGTTTGAGCAACATCTCTTAGTGATCTATCAATTGCATCTAAAGCATGGCTCGATGCCATCAAGCATTCATCCAGAAAAATATTTCCGCTGCAAATGTATTGTGCCCAAATTTTGTCTTACTGTCTTCTTTAATATGAACTATTAACACGGAATTCCAAGTGAAGAATTTTTTTTTATTATTTATGGATAAATTGTACCATTTGGAAATCAATTTAACTACTGAATTTTTAAATACGATTGATTATGTTAATTAGGTGCTGATGTATGCCACCTTCCTAATGTGCAGAAATGACCTACATTTTATACGTCACAAATTACGTTTTACCCGTCAACGCTAACCAACCAAATCAAATAACCAACCAAACCAAACGAACCAACTAACCAAACCAAACCAAATTAAACACCATTAGGTAAAGATATGGATGCAAATTTATCTCACCCGTTACGTTTTGCCCTTAATTCTATCAATGTTAAAATCAAAACAAAGCATTAAAAAAGTTTTTATAAAAATGCACTGAAAAGTAAAAAATAACTACTTTATTATGCCATTTTGCAGCACGAAGGCACGATACAGCACCCATCGGGAAATGACATCATAGAGAATTATTTTTTTTTAATTTATGGCGACGGCGCTCCCATTCTGCAAAAAAAAAAAAAAAAAAACAATTGTACTATCGGGATGTCATATATTATTTATAGCCACGGCGGCTTTCCCATACAGGACGGACGGACGGACGACAAGACAGCTGCTTTATTAGTAGGATGTTGACATTCTTTTTAATTCGACGATGCTTGGGGGAAGGGAAGTGACGTACGAATATGAAAGAATTTTATTTACATTTCTTTTCAAGGTGTGCTGGTTCGTAAAGGCCCATTAAGAGCAGAAGTAAGAAAGCCCCCAAAAGCTGAAGCCAGATTGGAAGTTTTTCCCTCTGATTTGGGCGGCTTACGTTGGGCTTAAACGTGATTTCCATGTTTAAATTTTATCGAAATAGTTATGTTAAACGTTAAAATGTAAAAAATAAAATGTAATAAATAAGTTGCATAATCTTATATTTTTTCTTAAAATCACTTTTAAAACCTTTTTTATTGATCAAACCTTACATTTTTTATTGATCAAACCTTGCATTTTTTATTGATCAAACCTTACATTTTTTATTGATCAAACCTTACATTTTTTTATTGATCAAACCTTACATTTTTAATAAGAAACATTCCTCTCCATGTCACCAAAAGGGCTCCCGACAATGGCTTCATCCTAGGACATCACGCCACTGTTTTTGTTTGAACAAATTTAAGAAGAGTTGGTTTGAAGAGTGGGGCCAGGAAGTGTTGGGCTAAGAAGAGTGGGGCTAGGAAGTGTGGGGTTAGGAAGTGGTAGGCTAAGAAGTGTGGGGCTAGGAAGTGTTGGGCTAAGAAGAGTGGGGCTAGGAAGTGTTGGGCTAAGAAGTGTGGGGTTAGGAAGTGTTGGGCTAAGAAGTGTGGGGCTAGGAAGTGTTGGGCTAAGAAGAGTGGGGCTAGGAAGTGTTGGGCTAAGAAGTGTGGGGCTATGAAGTGTTGGGCTAAGAAGAGTGGGGCTAGGAAGTGTTGGGCTAAGAAGTGTGGGGCTATGAAGTGTTGGGCTAAAAAGAGTGGGGCTAGGAAGTGTTGGGCTAAGAAGAGTGGGGCTAGGAAGTGTTGGGCTAAGAAGAGTGGGGCTAGGAAACGTTGCTCAACAAGAAAGGGACACATGCACTCAGGGCAGTGTGAATGGCACATGGGGCCTAAAGCCTTTAAAGCTCATACTATCCGGACATTAACGACTAAATAAACGAGCAATTTGACCGGACATTAACGACTTACTACACGAGCAATTTGAAACAATAAATGACAATATTTTTATTATAATTACTTGAAGGGTGAACGCGCATTGTCTATTGGCTGTAATGGCTGTAATGGAGAGGGTATTTTGGTAATGTGTAACTGTACAGAAATAAAGAAAGTGAAAAGGAAAACAAAATGTGGTAGGGCGTTCCGGGATGGGGGGAACTAGCACTGGTGTCACCCAAGTGTCTTGGAAAGAATTATCAGTTATTAATGGCATGGTTCCTCGGACATTTCGGAGATGGCGTTTTATGTATATACTATTCGTTATAGTACAGTTGTGACCACTGCTGGTGTAGATGAGAGTTCATTTACCGTTTCTCCTTTATATTGTATAACACAATAATGGACAAATGACCGCATCATAATATATCTTATACATGTCAGTGATCGAAGGTAAATGAAAATTAATCGAAGGAAAAAAAACGTATTCCTAGGAATCTTTGAACGATGAGCCGTTATAGACTGATTGATAAGTCGCTCCAAACTAAATGATGAGCCACACCAAACTGAGGGATGAGCCACACAAAACTGAGGGATGAGCCACACCAAACTAAACGATGAGCTACACCAAAATGAGGGATGAGCCACACGAAAGTAAATGATGAGCCAAACCAAACTGGGGGATAAGCCACACCAAACTGATTGATAATTTGCTCCAAACTAAATGATGAACCACACCAAACTGAGGAATGAGCCACACCAAACTGATTGATAAGTCGCTCCAAACTAAATGATGAGCCACACCAAACTGAGGGATGAGCCACACCAAACTGAGAGATGAGCCACACCAAACTGATTGATAAGTCGCTCCAAACTGAGGGATGAGCCACATTTCGCTCTTCAAACTATCACTTTCACAGCATGAAAACACATACGTGAATAATTACTTTCTGTAAAACTGAAATCGATTTAACATGAACCCATTTGCAGAGGTCACTCAATCATCACACCCTCAGGCAGCCCCTACCTCAGACATAATTACCTTTCAGACGGGGTACTGTGAGGCGGGGTGGAATAGTCGGCTATAAGAGATCTCATTACAGCCAAATGGTATCTGGTTTGCAGTGTCCACAAACAGGTGGTCAGTGTAACTTTCATCACTCGTTTAATAACGGAAACCCCGGTCACCCGGACCTCTGGACATGGATGGACATTAATGGCTATCGTTAAGTCACCGCTGACCGGTAATGTCCACTAACTGTGGAGGAGGGGGGAAGGGCTAAATATATACACATTTGTCTCTCAGAATCCCTGTGTGTGTGTGAGTAAAAAGTAGAGTTATGTATGTGTGTATGTGAGAGTAAAACATGGAGTTATACATGTGTGTATGTGTGAGTAGAAAATAAGAGTTATGTATGTGTGTCTGTGAGTAGAAAATAGAGCTATGTATGTATCTGTGAGTAAAATGTAGAGTTATGTATGTTTAAGTGAATGTTGTGTGTGAGTGTGTGAGAGAATGGAGAGATCGTCCACGTAATAATCTCATTTTCTGAGGGCACACATTTTGTTCAGTGCAGAAACACCAGAACGTAAATAAAAAAAAATTATAGAATCCCTGGGAAATTTTAATCGATACTATTGCTGATTCGATTCCACATCTCCATCCATCACTTTCACTCTCATTCCATTCCTTCCCCCCCCCCACACACACACTTTTAATTTCTCAGCACCCTCCTCCCTCAACATCTCGTTAAAACATATTTTTTTTTTAATATTGTTTTTTTTTTTAAATTTACTTCAATATATATCTCTTGTTGTCCCTATTTACGGTTAGTGACCTTGGGTAATCGATTAACCTTCACTAATGGAGTACCAATACTCAAAGTATCCATCTTTCTTTTCGTAAATTTTTTTTTTCGGTCAGTATATTTATAGAATAATTGCGTCATCGATTTATGTGCTGCTGAATTATTTAGAAGTAAAACGTTAAAAAAAAGTGCATAATGGAAATATTGAGCGGTGATTACAAAGGATTATAAAACATATTCAAATAGAGTTTGGTTTTGCGTATAGAGTTTCTAATGAGGTTTGCTTAGAAACGGTTGGAGTAAACAGACGTCAAAAGTCCCTTAATAACACCCCCCACACACACACACTCTATGCACCGACCTATACAAAGAAATGAAAAAAAAATGTAGGTGTAAGTCAATGGGTATGATGTATAAATTGGGATAAGGTTTATAATTTTTTTGAATCAAATGTAAATTGTTTTTATTGATTTATATGGCAGCAAGTTGTTTGTCTATTTACGTGTATTTAAGTATTGCATCTCAGCAAGTTGTTTGTCTATCTACGTGTATTTAAGTAATGTATCTCAGCAAGTTGTTTGTCTATCTACGTGTATTTAAGTAATGTATCTCAGCAACTTGTTTGTCTACGTGTATTTAAGTATTGTATCTCAGCAAGTTGTTTGTCTATCTACGTGTATTTAAGTATTGTATCTCAGCAAGTTGTTTGTCTATCTACGTGTATTTAAGTATTGTATCTCAGCGAGTTGTTTGTTTATCTACTAGTATTTAAGTCAAAGCCATCAGCTCAATGTAGCTAATGAGTCCACGAGATGAATCCGGATATAACACGAGATGTATTCTGATATAACACGAGATGTATTCTGATATAACACGAGATGTATTCTGATATAACACGAGATGTATTCTGATATAACACGAGATGTATTCTGATATAATACCATGTATGGCTGTCATGGCGGCGATTTGGTTATGGACCCGATATGTGTGGTGTAGATTAAGCGTTTGAATCCCAGCTTTTTCCAGTCACTACCAATATCGTCAGTGGTGCCTCAATATTAACTGCACACTCGGCATTGGTTAGGGTGAACGACATTGGGCTACTAAAACTGTCCCGTCATTGATAAATGCGGTGTAGAGTTTCGAGATAAACATTTCATTATTGCAGTTGCTTGAGTAATATCGGCTTTTACCCCCCCCCCCAACATCGTTAGTCATTATATATTTTTTTGTTCTTAATACTTAAATTATATATTATATAAATAATAGCGATTGTGGGTTCTGCGTTAAATCGAAATTAAATAATTAATACAACAGTATTCCAGTTTAAGATACATTCATGAAAAAAATCGGATCTGCCCGTAACCAAAAATAACCTAGCCTACCAATCAAGCCAAAGGGGATATAACTCTATGCAAAGGTTTGGCAGTTACAGCTAGAGTATTATAACTTTGAAATGAGATGTTCCACATGATGTCCTTATTTTGAAGCCTTACATCTATCGTGAGTAATTGGAGTATCCTTTCTAAGTCCTCTCGTTGAAAAGAGTCCGAAACACGTGTCTAGCTTAAGACTTAATTTATTCGACCAAGATGGTTGACTGGGAAGTTGCGCCCTGCCAGTAGGGCTGACGCCCAATGAGTCTTCTAGTCAGGACCGGTTTTAACAGTTCTTGGCCCCTTCCCTACATCCAATGAATTACTTGTGTGGTGAAGCCCAGAGACGAAACTCGACCAAACTTTCTGGTGGCGGGGAGGGGGGGAAAAATCACTTGTATGAAACATCATGAGATACAACTTACTTACATGTGACTAATCTTGGTCCAATCTTATATTTTTTTATTATTTCGGAGGGGACAAATGCCCCCCTTGTTGCGCCACTGGTGAACCCCCCCCCCACACACACACACGCCAATCAATAAAAAAGAAAGTCAATGATCAGTTAACATTGAACACATATACCAGCGGGCTACTGAAGTACGGAGAACATTGGTCAATAACATAGCCGCGGGTTCCAACGCGTGAGTTTCTTTCCCCTATACAAGGGCGTTCTTAGATTTCAGGGCGGCATAGGGCGACAATTCAATCCTGGGGCGATCTATTTTTGTTTATAATCAGACGCTTAAAAATTACTCAATCACACCAATGCACATCATAATTTGATATTTTATAATCAGTTGGACTGTAAAAGTAATGCATTACTCAATGAACTGGGCCACATCGTCATAAGATGATGGCAGGGGGCGTTTGGGATGGCTTAGGCAGTTCCTTAGTTTTTCTATTCTTAAAAAAATGGCTGTCCTCTCTCCTCTTCCCTTTCCACTTCATTGAACTCAAACCAAATTGCCATCTAAGGTTTGTGCTGGTATCCACCCAACATGTTTACAATTTTGAAAGAAGTAAAAATAAACTTGGAACTGAACAAATAATGTTTAATTTTTGAAACCCGGAAGTTGAAACATGGCTTTTTGTAATGCTTTTGAGAACCGCGGGGAGGTAAGCGCAATATTTACTGAACATTTCACTCAAGTTCCTTCCCCTTTAAAAACTCGTCACACGATGTAGGAGAACCAATGGAGACCCGATGTCAGACCACCACGCGATGAAGTTTTCGATACCGCCTTTATAACATAAAAAACTGGGTCATTAGGTCGCAGGTGGTGTTTTACCTTGGCAGGTTGATTTGTTTTTAAATTAATTTAAATCAAATAGCCAGACATGTTACGATTCAGTGACCCGTCGTGTATGGAGGTGTGCTGGTTTTCTTGGAAAGAACGTAACAAAACAAATTTCAATACGGTCAATGTGGCCGCATGGGCAGGATGAATGACACCTGATAGTGGACCATGTCCTTTAGGGGCTTCATTCAGGCACATTCATCTGAAAAATAATGACATTAAATGGTGAGTGTGTACAGAGGGGCCCCCGTTGCTGGAAGTTGTCATGAGGCCCAAGATTAGCCCTGTTTGGGTTTGTAAAATACCGAATAAAGATTTAAGTCACTGACAACTAGAGTTTTGACTCACCGAACCCAGGGACGTAAATAAGGGGTGTAGGGGCGTGAGACTCTGCACGGGGGATGTCCTTTATCTGGTTGGTGACACGCTGTGAAGTTTTAAATAAGTATGCAGGCACCATGTAGAACAATTTAGGGAATTTCTGGAAAATTTAGGACGGCTTATTTATTCACTCAACAAAGACACAAACATTCTTCCATTTATATTGTAATGAAGCTAAATGTTAGAACGGTTTATACCAGTGTTCACTTTATGCTGTGCACATTTGCACTACTCGCTGATTGCGCACACACATTACAATAGAGTGCACCTTATGTTTTATTAATGAAGTCTATATTAATGAAGTCTATATAGCGTTAGACTTCCATCGTAATTGTTTATTTGTCCCCACTAAATTTTGGTGGATCGTGTCTTATGCAGCTCTTTATGTGAAACAGTGAACTAACATTACCACTGAACTCCGACCTTCGACACCCCTGAAACAGTGAACTAACATTACCACTGAATTCCGACCATCAACACCCCTGCAACAGGGAACTACCATTACCACTGAACTCCGACCTTCGACACCCCTGAAACACTGAACTAACATTACTACTGAACTCCGATCTTCGACACCCCTGAAATAGTGAACTAACATTACCACTGAACTCCAGCATTCGACACCCCTAAAACAGTGAACTAGCATTACCACTGAACTCCAACATACGACACCCCTAAAACAGTGAACTACCATTACCACTGAACTCCAACCTTCGACACCACTGAAATAACTCATGAATTTTTAACTAAAGAGCTACTTTGAATTTAATTAATATAAGTGCACCTGCCACTACGATATTCGATCGATCGGAACTGGTTTAGGGGAAAGGGGGATGTGGGCTCTGGTATTTTTTTTTACATCCCCTTACTAAAGTCAGTCACCCGTTTAAAGCTGGTTGGTCTGGATTTCAAAAGTACCTGAGAAAATTCCCTTCGTTCTCACAGAGGATCTTACCCGAGATCCTCACGTCAACTGTCGAGTGGACTACACCACTAGACCATCCGTCCAATGTTCAAATACAATATAACTCAAAAATCATTGAATATTTCCCCCTCTCCTCAATATACAAAATTCAGGAACGCTGCTTATTATCTTGACAAATACTCGTAGTACTAATGTATGTACATTCTTTTGATGACACAATTAGAAAGACTCGCATTTAAGGATCAAGCCAGGGCTATTGCTGATCATTACGCATTTGACAATTTAATCGAGGTGAGTGAAGCCTGGTATGATATATGGAAATGTAAAACTAGTAAAAGGGGAAAAATCAGAAACAATGACTCTATGTGAGGTTTTAGATGAAACCATTTTTTCCCCAAGATTAAGATGGCTATTTATGACAGCATTGGATCAACCAGTAACTACATGCACAATCGAGAGAACATTTAGCACTCTAAGACCAGTAAAAACGTGGCTAAGCTCAACAACTGGTGATGATCGTTTATCTGGTCTTTGTATGATGAAAGGTATCCAATAGAAAAAGAATATCTCAAAACAAGGAAAAATTGAAAGAAAATGTCATCAATCGATTTTGGACAAATACCGAGATGTTTACAATGTTTGTTCGAGAATAAATAAAATTACAATATTATTTCCTGTATCAATTGTAAAATTATAATTTTATACTCCATTTTATTAGTGTAGTAACTGTACGACTGTGAAACCAATCTTTTAAAAATTACAATAATGTAACTAGTTATACTTGCAGATGTAATTTTTTTGTTTATGCTGTTTGTATATGTCACAGTCTTCAATGTGATAAACTTTCAAGAGATTTAGTTTAGTTTTTATCTTTTACAGTTTAATGACATTTTTCTAAAATTAAAGGGGGGAAGGGGGAGACGGTGACTTGAAAACCCCCATGCATGGGCAGACAAGCATCAGCACCGCCCATAAAGCATGTGTGGCAGGCACACGACACCCTGTCATGCTAGCAATCACGAAGTACAAATCAAAAAAAAATTACACTATTCGTCAACTGAACTAAATTGTCGTAGAATCAAATTTATGGTTGGGGGAAATAAGACACCAGTCTTCTTCCCCTGATTATAACCTTAAAAAAACGTTTAATATGTATTACTTGTTAGCAGTTATGTGCTGACCAATTATAATCTACCTTCTCGATTCAACAGCACAAAGGAAACCAACTTTGTTTGTTTCAATATTTAAAGACAATCTTTCCTCCTCCTCCCCCACACCATAACTTACGACAATCTAATTATTGTTTTAAAAGACTTGAGTCGCTCTGAGTTTAGCAAATATTTGACTAGCAGACGACACAGTTCAACTCTATTTGGTTTTTGTTTGGCGGGTTTTTTATTTAATTCTGGACTATTTCATTGCATCTAAAATAAACACTGCGGTAATGTTTCTGCATGAGGCTTACCCCAACTACCCCTTTATAAAAAAATATTCAAAAAATAGAATCAAACCGGGGGGGGGTGAAGGGAAGCGTTGTGGTCAAAGGGAGAATCAAGCTAAAATGAATGACGCTGCAAGTTTTGTGTGCTACTCAAATCCATTTTCTTCAATCGACTGATGTTATTTTTTTTTACTTCGAAGGACATCAATAATCGATGACGTCATTGTGCTTAGCGAAGCTGAACCATAGCGACGCATTATTGGAGACTCTGTGAGAGGAAGGGGGAGGGTGAGTAGGCTTAGTTGGATGTTTCATTTTTGAGGAGTCTTTCTCCTGGTGCAGAACCTGTCCGATTTCTTTTCATAGGAAGGTGTGTGGCGGGTGTGGAGGTGGGGCTAGACTAAGGTATCATTCTGGGCTCCATTACAATCAGTGTCATGGGAATAAATTCTTGAAGGCGGCCCCTTTCAAAGTTAGAAATGTGGGCTATAAATAGCGGACTAGTTTGATTGGTCCAAATGTTTGATTGGTCCAAATGTTTGATTGGTCCAAATGTTTGACTAGTCCAGATGTTTGACTTGTCCAGATGTTTGATTGGTCCAGATGTTTGACTAGTCCAGATGCTGGATTGGTCCAGATGTCTGACTTGTCCAGATGTTTGATTGGTCCAGATGTTTGACTAGTCCAGATGCTTGACTTGGTCCAGATGTTTGACTGGTCCAGATGTTTGATTGGTGCAAATGTTTGACTAGTCCTTGGTCCAAATGTTTGATTGGTCCAAATGTTTGACTAGTCCAGCTGGATTGGTCCAGATGTCTGACTTGTCCAGATGTTTGATTGGTCCATGGTACAGTTGTTTGATTGGTCCAGATGCTGCTTGACTAGTCCATATGTTTGATTGGTCCAGATGTTTCATTGGTCCAGATGTTTGACTAGTCCAGATGCTTGACTAGTCCAGATGTTTGACTGGTGCAGTTGTTAGATTGGTCCAGATGTTTGAAAATAAATAAAGACATTCATCAGTGTGTTGGTCTTAATAGTCTCAGCCTTTATCCCTCCCATTCTCTCTCATACCTTCTCTCTCTCCCTTTTCAATGCTGTTATATTTCCCTCCCATATTTCGATAGTTATTTATTTCATTAATTATTTGTTGTTTAATAGATTTTTTTTTTAAATTTCCAATAAAAAATGTCTTTTAATGATCTGTTTATACACTGCACCAGCTGGACAGACGGACATACTTTTATATAATTAGACGTAGGCACACAAACACACAAACACACGCGCACTAACCTACACATATATTACATACGTGGGGGGAGAGAATAGCTAACACTCATTCTTATCGTTATACAAACGATCCGACCACCTGAACCACACTCCCCCCCTTTTGAACTTTACAATTCGTGTAAAAAAAACATTACATCCGAGGCTACATGGACACCCATATGAACATTTGTTTCGCCTAGTCACGGTCTAGTGCACCCAGAATTTCCCCAAAGAACCCAAGAACTTCGCTAGTAAGAGCACTAAGATGGGTCTGAGATGTAACAATTTTGATGGGTTTTTCAGAATATTAAATACATAAACTCAATAATAACTATTTGTGATATACGTAACTTTTAGTCAGACTGAACACTAACGATAACACGACTCTAAATGTAAGTGATTACACCTTGTAACTGCGTATCTCCTTCACACCTCTCACCACCACCACCACCCTGTCACCCTGCCTCCTTTCACACCTCTCACCACCACCACCACCACCACACTGTCTCTTTTCACACCTCTCACCCACCAACACCACACTGTCTCCCTGTCTCCCTTCACACCTCTCACCACCACCACCACACTGTCTCCCTTCACACCTCTTACCCACCAACACCACACTGTCTCCCTTTACACCTCTCACCCACCACCACCACCAGCAACATTTAATTATCACCGCTGAGCTAATAATCAAATCAGCAAATTTGTGACAGGAATCTGCGGATTAAAAGGTAGCAGGCTTGTGGTTGATGATTGATTGACAGCTGTCTATTTATTACGATGACGTGTCATATGTTGACAGCCGGCATTAAGGATTTAGGGTGGGGGTAGGGGTATACAGGTATAATTGGTATAATGTGTTATTGAGAGTGAAGAATATATTAAATTTATTTATCCATCTTAATTTCCCTCTCTCTCTCTCTCTCTCTCTCTCTCTATATATATAACTCCAAACTCCCCCTCTTGACAGTGCCTTCCCGTACTAGCATCACAGCATTTAAACAAATGAATGCAACATCTTTGTACATAGATGATTGAAATGGCTATGTTGAATCGAGAGACATCAAATTAACATCAATTTATTCCAATATGTAACCAACTCCAAAACAGGATTAAAAATTGTTGGGTTTTTTTTTCAATAGATCCTTTACTTCTATAAGACTTTCATGGCGATGTCGGTCTTGAGTTCTGACACATGAACTAGGTAGCAGTTTGTTCTGACACATGAACTCGGTAGCAGTTTGTTCTGACACATGAATCTAGGTAGCAGTTTGTTCTGACACATGAACCAGGTAGCAGTTTGTCTGACACATGAACTAGGTAGTAGTTTGTTCTGACACATGAACTAGGTAGCAGTTTGTTCTGACACATGAACTAGGTAGCAGTTTGTTCTGACACATGAACTAGGTAGCAGTTTGTTCTGACACATGAACTTAGCAGTTTGTTCTACACATGAACTAGGTTTTGTTCTGACACATGAACTAGGCAGCAGTTTGTTCTGACACATGAACTAGGTAGCAGTTTGTTCTGACACATAACTAGGTAGCAGTTTGCTGGACGAATATTGACTGGAAAAGTTGAGGGTCAGAAGGAAATGAATGAATGGAATAAAAGCTTGGCATATGAATGTTTACATTTGATTCAACTAGACATTATCAACATTTATATTTTCTAACCATACTTACCCCCGCCTTTGGTTTTGTAACATAACAATATATTAATTAATTTCAATTAACTGCCTTGTTTTAAAGACTTTGGCTACACGTTCACTAGACATTATATTGGGGCTAAACGTTGAAAAGACATTACATTGGCTACACGTTCACTAGACATTATATTGGCTACACTTCGACTAGACTTCATATTGGCTACACGTTAACTAGACATTATATTGGCTACACGTTAACTAGACATTATATTGGCTACACGTTCAATAGACATTATATTGGCTACACGTTAACTAGACATTACACTGGCTAAACGTTGAAAAGACATTAATTGGCTACACGTTCACTGGGCATTATATTGGCTACCTGTTGACTAGACTTTACATATACCATCACTTTCGTATAATAATCAAGGTATTATATTAAATGATATAAGTATACATAGCATTCAGATTACTTTGTAAAAGAGTGTACGTTGACTCCAAGTCTTAAGACGAGAAGATCCCACCATTCAGATAGGGCACCATGGGGCCGGCCGCGGGGGGTATTGATAGGCACCATGTATTGTCACTGTACAGGGGATCGTTTAACTGTTAGGGCCGCCTGGACATTATGTCTGCAGCTACGATACATTTGATTATTTTACTTCTTATTCTTACTTGTGGATAGCCAAACTAGAGGAAAGCATATGACCACCAATTTCTCCAATCACTAACTCCTCAAATTTGGTGTAGGGTCAGGAACTTTTGCATAGGGCTCATAAATACACCTAAATCTAAAAGCGTGGGCATTCGAAGTCTCACAAACAACTCTGTGTTCAGGCCCGTGCAAACTGCGTAATCTGGGGTCATGGGCCTTTTCTGGCTGTATTAAATGCATAACAAATGAAAAAAAAACATAGAACATTTCCTAGGGTTAGACACATCAAGAACAAACCAGGCAATCTTTGTGTATTGAACAAGAAAACTTCATGTTGACAGTACAGAGGACTACAGCTTGGACACCTTTGATCACAAAAATATGAATTTAATTTTTTATTATCTTTAAGTCTTTTTAAATTATAATTTCAAATAATAAAAATATAATGCAGAAAAAGATAAATAAATTAATTTATAATATATATATATATAATAGCGATTCGGGCTCTGTGTTAAATCGAAAGTAAAGAATTAATACAACAGTATTCCAGTTTAAAATACAATCATGACAAAATCGGATGTGCCCGAATCCAAAAATAACCTAGCCTACCGATCAAGCCTAAGGGGATATAACTCTATTTAAAGGTTGCGCAGGGTACAGGGGGGAAAAGAACAAAAAGGGGGGGGGGGGAGAAAAGAAAGGAAAGGGGGAGGGAGGGGAGGAAAGGAAAAGAAAAAAAAAAGGAAAAGAGGGGAGGGAAAAAGAAAAAAGAAAGAGGGAAAAGGGGGACAAAACAGGGGGGAAGGGAGGGGGGGGGGGGGGGGGGGAAGGGGGAGAAGGGGGGGAGAAGGGGGGGGAAAAAGGGCGAAAAAGGGGGGGACAAAAATAATGGACAGCCCCTAGTATAATATAATGGTAGCTAAAAAATACAACATGTTTAACGATAAAACTTGAAAGCTCATCGCGTTTGTTCAAAAAAAACAAAACCAAGCAAGAATTAAGCAATATAAACGAAATAATTTAAGACAGGCAGGGTAGTTAGCGCTGCAGGGTAAGAATCACTGGCACCCATGTCTCAAGCTATAATTATCCTAAACTGCACGTACTGAACCTGACCTTGTTTAACTCAACCACAAGTTGTACGCATTCCATTCAACTACTCACGACTAAAAGTTTAGTTGGTAGTCTCTTGTATTTAGGTCACGGCCATTGTAAGCTCTCCACTCCACCCCCCGTTCCGTGCACACACCTGTTCAATTTTATTTTTAAAACTGTTCTGTCTCAGTCTCCGTATGTAACAGATGTTTAGTAAATGTGAGTAAATGAATAGGAAAGACGTGTAATTGTCATCTTCACAACCCAGTGGCGTATCAGTTGGCTCCTGTATTGGTGGGTACTTCATTTTTTTTTTAAGGTTGATACACAAGTGAAGAATCAATTACAATATCATAAAACTATTACGGACTACCACTACCACATCTAACACAACTTACCATCTCACACTACTACATGACTACCATCTCACACTACTAGATGACTACCATCTCACACTACTACATGACTACCATCTCACACTACTAGATGACTACCATCTCACACTACTAGATGATTACCATCTCACACTACTACATGACTACCATCTCACACTACTAGATGACTACCATCTCACACTACTAGATGATTACCATATCACACTACTACATGACTACCATCTCATACTACTAGATGACTACCATTTCTAACTACTACATGACTACCATCTCACACTACTACATGACTACAATCTCACACTACTACAGACTATCATCTCACACTACTACATTACCATCTCACACTACTACATGACTACCATCTCACACTACTACATCACTACCATCTCACACTACTACATGACTACCATCTCACACTACTACAGTACCAACATCCAACACAACTACATGACTACACATCTCACAGTACTACATGACTACCATCTCATACTAAGGACCTCCATTATATAACCACATATAAAAAAAAAAACAAAAGCCCCAATCAAAAACCCAACAAGCCAAAGTACAAAAAATTACAGGACTACCATCTTACACTACTACAGTACCAACATCCTAACACAACTCACAAGACTACAATCCTACACTACTCACAATGACTACCATCCTACATACTGTACATGACTACCATCCTGCACTGTCTATATGACTACCATCCGACATAGTACAGGACATCCATTTAACTGCCAACCCCCCACCCCCCACCACCCCCCCACCACCCCCCCACCACAACCCCCCCCACCCCCCACACCACCCCCCCACCACCCCCCAACCCCCACCCCCAAACACCCCCACCACCCCCCACCAGCCCCCACCAGCCCCACCAACCCCCAAAACCCCACCAAACCCCACAGCACCCACCAGCACCCAACAAACACCCCACACCAACCCAACAAAACCCCCACACCAACCCCCAACCAAACCCCCCAGCCCCACTAACACAGAAATACCATCCTACACTGTCACAGGTCTACCATCCTACACTGTCACAGGACTACCATCCTACACTGTCACAGGTCTACCATCCTACACTGTCACAGGACTACCATCCTACACTGTCACAGGTCTACCATCCTACACTGTCACAATGGCATGTCACAGGTCTACCATCCTACACTGTCACAATACTACCATCCTACACTGTCACAGGACTACCATCCTACACTGTCACAATACTACCATCCTACACTGTCACAGGACTACCAACCTACACTGTCACAGGACTACCATCCTACACTGTCACAATACTACCATCCTACACTGTCACAGGTCTACCATCCTACACTGTCACAATACTACCATCCTACACTGTCACAGGACTACCATCCTACACTGTCACAATACTACCATCCTACACTGTCACAGGACTACCATCCTACACTGTCACAGGACTACCATCCTACACTGTCACAATACTACCATCCTACACTGTCACAGGTCTACCATCCTACACTGTCACAGGACTACCATCCTACACTGTCACAATACTACCATCCTACACTGTCACAGGTCTACCATCCTACACTATCACAGGACTACCATCATACACTTTCATTGGTCTACCATCCTACATACTACAGCTGTAATATCCTACATACTACAGGAGGTCCATAATCAGACATACTACAGGTCTACAATCCTACATCTACAGATCTACAACCCTACAGACAACAAAACTATCATCCGACATTTCCGAATAATCACCACGTCCGTTAGTCAGCCCAAGTCGAAACAAAAAGCGCACAGAGTGAGACATCAGCATTCTATTCACGAAGATCTCGAGGGAACTGCACATTCAATCGCATCCAGTCTGCGGAAAAACACAAAAACTGCATAAAACATCCGCAGACAAAATGGCATGGTATTTTAAGCCACTCTCCCCCCCTCCCCACCACCACCACTACCACACACACACACCACCACATATTCAGTCCAGCCACCGCTCTGTTACGTCACTATCCTTTTCGAATGGCATGGAAAACGAAAAAAAAAGTGGTCAGGAGACAAAACAAAGTAGTCAGGAGACAAAACAAAGTAGTCAGGAGACAATAACAAACAAACGTCAATCTTTGTGTCAATATTTCCATTTGTATTGGGTGGCATTTAATTTTTTGCCTGTTTATATTCGGCTTTGTTTTAATTCTTTTTAATCTATAGATTACCAGTGAATGTGTCTGATCGCGCGTGAGATAGATAGAGAGAGAGGGAGGGAGATATAGAGAGAGAAAGAGAGAGAGAAAGTGAGATAATGACCCCTGACTGTAATTTTCAAGCCGATACATATTTGCATGTTAATGATCCACACTTTCACACACAACAGACTTGTGTCTATTTCCCACAGGTCTGCGTTGGTTCGAGGTCACGTGTGGTCCTTATTAAAAATAAAACGGTAAAGTTGTACCACATACGTAGGTCAGTTGCACCAGACAGACTATACAAAATCTAATAAAGTTCCCTACCTCATACTTAGGTCAGTTGCACAGACAGACTATACAAAACAATAAAGTTGTACCACATACGTAGGTCAGTTGCACAGACAGACTATACAAAACTATAAAGTTGTACCTAATACATAGGTCAGTTGCACAGACAGACTATACAAAACTATAAAGTTGTACCACATACGTAGGTCAGTTGCACAGACAGACTATACAAAACTATAAAGTTGTACCACATACGTAGGTCAGTTGCACAGACAGACTATACAAAACTATAAAGTTGTACCTAATACATAGGTCAGTTGCACAGACAGACTATACAAAACAATACAGTTGTACCTCATGCATAGGTCAGTTGCACAGACAGACTATACAAAACAGTAAAGTTGTACCTCATATAGGTCAGTTGCACAGACAGACTATAGGGATAGGGTTTTGAGTTGTTCCTCACAATACATGATCTGGCCACGCAAGTACTATTGGAGGAAATAAGTGCTTCTATCTATCTATCTATCTATCTATCTATCTATCTATCTATCTATCTATCTATCTATCTATCTATCTATCTATCTATCTATCTATCTATCTATCTATCTATCTATCTATCTATCTATCTATCTATCTATCTATCTATCTGTCTACCTATCTATCTATCTATCTATCTATCTATACATATATATATATATGTATATCATCTATCTATTTATCTATCTATTTATCTATCTATTTATGTTTGTTCGCCTCTTTATCTCTGTTTTTTTTATATTTCTGTCTCTTCCTATCTCTCTGCCATTGAATCAATCAATTAACCAATTAATGAATCAATCAGTACATCAGTGTACGAGTCAATCTTTCTAACTATACATCTGTACAACTGTCTGCCTGTCAAGCAATCATTCAGTCAAGGCATCAATTTTTTTTTTTCTATCAAGCTGTCCAACTACCTGTGTAACAGCCTGTAATTTAACAAAAAATCTTAATTTCAAAATTGAACTATTGAACTGACTTACTAACCCTCTCCCCCTCCTCTTCTTAACGACATGTCAATATTTACTTCATGTCAAGCTGTTTGTTGACTGTGTCCTGGTGACGTGGTTGTTGCATCCTGCCCTCCGGTCATTTCCACAAATACATACACACACACTCACACAACAACAATAAAGTATTTGGAAATAAATAAAAATAAGCAGTTGCACGTATTACAGCGGCGCGGATATGAATGAAACTAGACAAGTGTCAAGTGGGGTCAAGTGAGGTCATTGTTGTGTTGTCCATTATCTTGTTTAATTTAATTGTTTTTGTTTATATCGGTTTTAAAAAAAAAACATCAAAAGGGGCGGGTGCTATAAATAAATGATGTGAAAGAAATTTATTAAAGTTTGACGAAATTGTCATTTTATTAATTTCTTCATTCTTAGGGATGTGTGTGTGTGTGTGTGTGTGTGTGTGTGTGTGTGTGTGTGTGTGTGTGTGTGTGTGTGTGTGTGTGTGTGAGGCGGTGGGGGGTATTGTTTGATTGTCAAGTGTACAATGATTTACATTGTTGAGTTGTATTAGAAAATTCACTGCACGTGATCATATATTTGAATAGAGTCTGTAGTCGCAATGATGAAGCAGCAGATATACAGCCATCAGTCTGTAGTCGCAATGATGAAGCAGCAGATATACAGCCATCAGTCTGTAGTCGCAATGATGAAGCAGCAGATATACAGCCATCAGAGTCTGTAGTCGCAATGATGAAGCAGCAGATTAAAGCTATCAGAGTTGGCGTACTTCAACGGGTCTCAACCTGCAGTCCAATGAACAAGGATATTCTGCGATGTATTGAAAAAAAGTGCAAGAATGGGAATCATTTAGTATTTTTACTTTTTTTAAAATTAATTAGCGTTTCTTCTGTAAGCTGTGCTGATGTTTATTTAGTTTTGTAATTGGTTACTTCTGTAAGCTGTGCTGATGTTTATTAAGTTGTATAATTGGTTACTTCTGTAAGCTGTGCTGATGTTTATTTAGTTGTGTAATTAGTTACTTCTGTAAGCTGTGCTGATGTTTATTTAGTTGTGTAATTCGTTTCAAAAGTGTAAAAAGTACTCCGCCCCTACTCAAAGCTGCTGTAACGTAAAAATTCCACACACGCACAGAATAAAAATGTAATTTCCATAGTCTCAAAAACATTAAAAACCAATTGTCTAAATGTAATTTTAGACATGGTCCTAGATAAGTTCAAACATATTAACGCTGGGCTGCCAACTAAGGTAATTTATATTCATATTGAGATATTCTCTGAGCCATCGAGATACGGGAAAATAAAATCTTTATAATGGATCTGGCTATTTTGAACTTTGAGTTAAATTAACAATATTGATTCTTAGCTCAGTCATATATCTAGATATGTTTTATCTCATTCTGAATGAATATGCATATCTATATCTATCTATCTATCTATCTATATATATATATATAATCTATCTATATATAATCTATCTATCTATAATGATACATATTTCATATCGTATATACTTTGTGCTTCAGTAACATTGTAAATCAAAGCAATTCATAATCGAACTTATCAATGTTCCAGTCCTCCCCCCCTCTCCCCCAGGCTGGCCGCGGTGAAATTATCAAACATAGACTGCTCCGCGGCAAGATAAATGTTGGGGACCACTGTGGTCTAGAGAAGTGGTCCCCAACCTTTTGTGGTGGTTATTTATATTTTATATTTTTTTTTTATTTCCAATGTTGTAAGGGAAATAAATTTAAATAAAAAGGAAACGTTTAAATGTCTCTTGGGCGGACCGGTACCATTTAATCCACGGACCGGTACCGGTATGCGGCCCAGGGGTTAGGACCACTGGTCTAGTGCAATGAAAGAATTCCTGTTATAGTTTTGCTTGGATACAGCTAGTATAATTGTAATGGGTTATGGATTTGGTGGTGCAAGTGTACATATATTTTGAGAAGCACTTCCATTCCGCTGTTAAGTTTGTTTTTGCCCGGAGGATCGAGTTATCGATCAGATGGTTAGAGGTTCTCCATTGTACTGTCCAGCTAACTCAGTTAAGGAACCATTATATATGCCAGTATAGTATGTTTACTGTAATGAGGTTAGACATTGTTACATATATCTCCAAATGTACATGAATTTTTTTTTTCTTTATTTTGGTAATTTTTGTTAAGAGCTTTACATCACATCAGTCCAGAATTATTGACTGGACTGTACTTAGAGTAAATAAATATATCAACCGAGCAAGTTTTATGTACTAAAAGAGTATTTTTAATATTATAATTAAATAATATTTGTAATTCTGCATTAACAGAACTTTGTACTACTCACTTATTCGGCGTTAATATCAACAATATTTAATGTGAAATTGAACTGTAAAATAAATTTTGTGAAAAACACAGACTATTACATTAACAGATGGCCCAAGCCTCGGTCTGAGATTATATTCACGATCTCCGCCATAATTGCTATTTGTGAACTTTGCTAATGTATGTAGATACTTTACTGAGTCTCTGTTTAACGAGAATCATCTAATACTTTATCTTACACTAACAATCCTACACACTAAAAAGAATGTAATGCATTTCTTGTTAGTCCGGGCAGATATTTTAATAGAAATATATCTTTCAGTCCTTAGTAAAGCGGTTATTTAAATTGACAAAGTTATTTCAGAATTCGCTTTTTTTAAATTAAACAATAAATCGAAAGCCTTACTTTTTAATAAGACTCCTGTATTGGATCAATATTTATTTGCTTCTATATTAAAATTTCAAATAAGATACAACTAAAAGATTTACTTGTTGAATAAAATACATGTAAACCTTAATGCATGAACATGTCAATTTTAATGTATATATTGTAAAATTAAAAGTATACCGTGATATTTGAATTTTAGATTATAACTAATTATTTTGCTGGATAGTAAAGTAGTTTTTGACTAACTACAAATTGAATTGATATGACTTCCAGATCAAGTGGTAATTCACAAAGCGTATTGACGAGACGTGTAACTGAAGTTTGGTTGATGGGACAAACGGATTTTAATTTTGTCTGCCTAGCAATGTCTACTAACCTTGGGTCATGCTATGAAGATGGTTTTATATTATCACAAGGTACTGAAGAAGACAATATCCGAAAGCATTAAGGTAACTGTTAACGATCTTCAAAAAGAAAAGCAGTCTAAGGGGCCATCCATAAAGTACGTCACGCTCCAAAGGGGGGGGGGAGGGGGTGTAAGAAAGTGTGACAGTTTGTGACAGGGGGGAGGGGGGGTCAGGCCAAGTGTGACGTCACATTATTTAAATATATTCTTTATTTTATTTCTAATTTAACTATTTATTTTTTTAGTAAAACGTAATAGTTTTAAAAATAATTTTCACAAATTGTGTGAAACACTTAAATTAGTTTTATGTTTAAATAGCATGAATTGCATATCTTTTCAATGTGTTGTTCACAATTCCTCATGCTAGTTAGGAGTTCATATTTCAACTTTTACCTTCGAGATTCTTTTCTCCTCCAATCCCAATCAACCAAACAACTGATACAGGGCCGCTTTATCAACAAGGCACAGTAGGCACTGTGCCTAGGACCTACGGACTTTTCAAGGGCCTACGAAAGCCAGAACATAAAGTGAAAACAAGTTCAGAATGCCAATAAGATTTAATAATGTTTGTATTAAAGTAACTATATATAACAGTGTGAGATAAGCACGTCAAGCTGAAGATCTGTAAATTACAGTATGTTAACTTTTAATCTCATTGTCTTAGCAAAGTCACATTTGACGTCCTCAAAAGTTTATTTAGATTTCAAATCACAAAGAAGTGCGGGCGCATTCTTGAAAAATATTAAAAGTGAAGATGGGGAAGTTTAGGTAAGACATCATTAAATGATAGAAATATTTTTTGTTCTAAGACCAATTTTCAACAATGATAACAGTTTTGCCCCCACCCCCCGGTCAAAGTTTTGCCCCCACCCCCGGTCAAAGTTGTCAAGATTCGCCCCTGGTCGTAAGTCGTAACCATGGATGAACACTTCATTTCACCATGGATGGATGATGTCTAGTGAATATAAACATATTCAATATAGCACCAGAGCTGCTCACATAATTTGTCAATCTAGTCCTTTTTTTAGTCGCATTGTTTTGTGTCCATTTTTATTATTCAATCACTGGTTGTTGAGGTCAAGTTTCGCTCTTCTACTTCTTATCCTGTGTCAATAGAATGCATAATTCTGTAATCGGAAGATTATATGTCGATAGAATGCAAAATCGGAAGAATATCTCAAAGTTGACCTCACCCATTGTAAATGAAAAGGTAGCAGATAAATGATGTTTATTACTTAATTGTCAAGTCTAATTTTTGCATTTTTTTTTCAATTTCAATTGATTGAGTTACTGTTTCAAAGAATAACTTTGACAACTGTTGACAGTTAGTTATTCTACTAGTAAAGTCATATAATATTCTGATAGTTCTTTTAATATTTATATTTTAAGGCAGTTTAATAGTTTTCGATTGAATTTTAATTAGTTGTTAATTTTTTTCAAGTGTGACGTACTTTAGGGGGAGGGGGTCCCGAGATTTGTGACACTTTGTGACAAGGGGAGGGGGGGAGGGTCAAAAATGGTCGAAAAAAGCGTGACGTACTTTATGGACGGCCCCTAAGAGAATCAAAGAGTAGTTGAAGACAAAAGAAGACATCAGAAAGCTGTTGTTACTACTTGGTCTACAAGCAACAGCGAAAATGAGGATGAAGGTAAAGATGACGACGATTTTGAAATTGAGATTTCTGTTTACTACAAGAAGCTTCTGTCAGAGTGTTCGATGTTAAACAAGAAATTTGAAATCAGAATTTCAAATTTAGAAGTAAATGCACATTGGTCATTCACAGAGACGGAAAGATAATGGAGGAAACTACAGATTATGCAGAGCTGCAGTCACACGTAGACAGATTATCTGTAGTTTTAACTGGGAAAGAAGTTGAGAAGATGTTTAGGTTTAGCTAAAATACCAACCGTGCTGGTAAGCCATAAGCAAATGCAACAATACAGCTGTTAAGGCTATATGACGTATCTGATGAGATTATTTGTATGTGTTTTGACACGACATCCGTCAACACTGGTGCTACTAAGGGGACATGCAAATTGTTGCAAGAGAAGCTGTTACATTTCGCCTGCCGACATCATGTGCATGAACTTATCATTGGAGTTGGTTTTTCTCTTTGGCTCCACAAACAGCCCTAAAATTCCACTGTTCAAACGTTTCAAACGATTTCGGCCTAAGGTTGATCAGCAGCTGTACAGTCCGCTAAAGGTTTCTATACTAGATGATCCGTTTATGGTGGAACACAAACACAATGTTGTGTCATTCCTGCAAAAGTCTGTCAAGTGCCTCAAGTTACATACCACGTGAAGTTTACAGAGGGATAACCAAAATCTGATTGTTGGTATTTGGCGTCAGTGTAAGTAACCAACCGTACCACTTTCATGCGCAAGGCGCTTACCATATGGCTCGCTGGATGGCGAAAGTGATATACTGCCTCAAGATCTACTTGTTTAGAAATCAGTTCTAGCTCACATCTTCAGATGTAAAGATTTTGCCAGAATTTTGCTTGTTCGCCACTTACATTTACGTCAAAGCTTGGATCTCATGGTCTGTGAGTCGTGATGCTCCGCTTAACTATCTATTGTTATTCAAGAAGATCTCAGGAAATTCTTTCATAAACAAAACGGTGTCTGGTGCTGAGAAAAGGAAATTTGAAAACCATCTTTGGTATAGTAGTCCAGAGGTGTTTTTTCTTGCGTTGTTTTCTGAAAAAGTTTCTGAAGCGATGCTGAAGACTGGCGATGATTGGACGGATCGAGTGTTTAAAGTGAAGAATTGTATTAACTGTATAATTTTGTAGGTACCTCATCACTATCTGCACTGCGTTCAGTCGGTATTGATACCAGCTTTGATGAAGTTGATCCAGTTTTCTGGGATCAATTGCCGTCATTTGCTGAAGCTAAGTGTATTGTTAATTACATTAAGGCGTCAATGATGCAGCTGATCTGTCAGTTGCACTGATATCATCATTTACCCTAATAAGTCAATCACTAAAACTGAATCTGAAATGCATAGATTGCTGCAAGTTGTAGAAGATCACAGAATGCCAAATTTGAAGAAATGTACTTTGAAGTTATAAAAGAAGCGTTGAACTGACGATCATTAGTAAAGTGTATTGTTTATGTTTATAATACAATGTATACATGAATAAACAATCAGTAACTGTTGCATATCATTATATTTTATGTTATCTAACATTTCAACATGTCTGATTCGCTGCAATTAACGTTTAATGTTGATTTTAAGATAATGTTTAATTTAATGTTTATATTATAAGAATTCATGTCATTAAAGAAGATACTATAAACTTCAGTCTCGATGAGCGACCTCTAAATGTAATTCAATTTCAATAAAATTTGGCATGAAAGTATAGGAATATAAAAGGAAAAAAATGTAACAACAATGCAATATTTAATTGCGAAAAAAAAAGGTTTTTGAATCACCTTAATGTTCCATTGTCTGGTCGTCCATCCGTTCATCTAGTACCGGATTAACTCCCCTGGATGACGTAAGCCCCTCCCTCTACCCCACCTAGCATTAATTGAACATGTTTTCATAAGGATAACTTTACTTATAACATAATAATATAAATATATACGAATTACTGTAATTGAAGTTTTGAAAAATGAAATGATAAATAAAACAAGCAATATAAGTCTTTTCCGTTTCGGACAAAGGACATTTTAGAGCATTTTCGCCGGACGAAATCCGTATTTTTTTTCCGGGTTACAGCCATAAATATTGCTCCACGCGCATGAATTTTGATAAATTTAGAGATGGAAGTAATCATGTTGAATAACTATTACAAAAATAAATAATGATTAGCTTTTATTATTTATATTTAAAATATAAGCAAAAACGGTACATAAGAAACTCTTATATTTTGGCTCTGAGAGGTCAAATTGCAAAATGAACTTTCGATGTACACTTGGCAGGCCAAGACCTACAAAATGATATATACATCATGGGTCTAGGACTTATGGTTGCTGAGATCTAGGGCACTCCATTGTTAATATAGCTTATATAGTAAAAAACGGTACTTTATAAGCCCCCTTTTACGGCCCTCATAGGTCAGATCGCGAAATGAACTTTTGCTGCACACATGGCAGGCCAAGACCTACAAAATGATAAATACATCATGGGTCTAGGACTTATGGTTGTTGAGATCTAGGGTGATGACGGACAGACATACAGACAGACAGACAGACAAAACGGGGACAATAGAGCATTTTTTTTTCGAAAATGCTCTAAAAATACTTTGGGAGCTTTTGTTAAACTCCAAAGTTTTTCCCCATGTATTACAGAAACCGTCAGTGGAAACAGGAAACATAATATCATTGAAACTGCCAAATTTTATTACAATTATTTATGTATAGAGAGATCGCACCTTCAGTTCAATTTATACTCTATTTTGGGTATTTTTACATTGGTAATCTAAAATTTAAACAGAGTAAAGATAAAATAAAGAAATGTTTTATTCAAGGAAATTTATAAATGAAACAAGAAGTAAAATATTTTCGCTTCTGCTTGCTTTCATTTTTTTTTATTTATAGCTTTATGATTTTCTTTTAATGATTCCTGGACGATTTTTTCACGTAGATCTTTTGAATCAGTTGTACGCAATATGTCTGCCATTAGATCACTTGAATCCGTTGTACTCAACTTGTCTTCTAATATACATAAAGTATATATACATTTAAGATATGCTCTCTACCTATCTGTATGACTGTTTCAGTTGTTTTAAAAATATTGTATCTAAGAAATTAAAGTTTAATTGACTATTAAAGTTAAAAAAAAATATCCAGATGTCAACATTTGTAATGGATCACTCACTAAATATATCTGGATGTCAACATTGGTAATGGATCACTCACTACATATATCTGGATGTCAACATTGGTAATGGATCACTCACTACATATATCTGGATGTCAACATTGGTAATGGATCACTCAGTACTTATATATCGATGTCAACATTGGTATTGGATCACTCACTACATATATCTGGATGTCAACATTGGTAATAGATCACTCAGTACTTATATATCGATGTCAACATTGGTATTGGATCACTCACTACATATATCTGGATGTCAACATTGGTAATGGATCACTCACTACATATATCTGGATGTCAACATTGGTAATGGATCACTCAGTACTTATATATCGATGTCAACATTGGTAATGGATCACTCACTACATATATCTGGATGGCAACATTGGTAATGGATCACTCAGTACTTATATATCGATGTCAACATTGGTATTGGATCACTCACTACATATCTGGATGTCAACATTGGTAATAGATCACTCAGTACTTATATATCGATGTCAACATTGGTATTGGATCACTCACCACATATATCTGGATGTCAACATTGGTAATGGATCACTGCTACATATATCTGGATGTCAACATTGGTAATGGATCACTCAGTACTTATATATCGATGTCAACATTGGTAATGGATCACTCACTACATATATCTGGATGTCAACATTGGTAATGGATCACTCAGTACTTATATATCGATGTCAACATTGGTATTGGATCACTCACTACATATATCTGGATGTAAACATTGGTAATGGATCACTCAGTACTTATATATCGATGTCAACATTGGTAATGGATCACTCACTACATATATCTGGATGTCAACATTGGTAATGGATCACTCAGTACTTATATATCGATGTCAACATTGGTAATGGATCACTCTGTACATATATCTGGATGTCAACATCTGTAAAGGATCACTCACTACATATATCTGGATGTCAACATTTGTAACGGATCACTCAGTACATATATCTGGATGTCATTATTTGTAAAGGATCACTCAGTACGTATATCCAGATGTCAACATTTATGACTTTTGGGCTGTTTTAAAAAATCTCGACTTGTTCAAAATTTCTTTGTCTTCCAATCACCGAGCAGCCAATCGAACTTCATAATGTAGAATAAACATGGCGATCTAATAAATAATGTTCTGTAGACAAAGATCTAATAAATAATGTTCTGTAGACAAAGATCTAATTAATAATGTTCTGTAGACAAAAATCTAATAAATAATGTTATGTAGACAAAGATCTAATTAATAATGTTCTGTAGACAGAAATCTAATAAATAATGTTATGTAGACAAAGATCTAATTAATAATGTTCTGTAGACAAAAATCTAATAAATAATGTTATGTAGACAAAGATCTAATTAATAATGTTCTGTAGACAAAGATCTAATTAATAATGTTCTGTAGACAAAGATCTAATTAATAATGTTATGTAGACAAAAATCTAATAAATAATGTTCTGTAGACAAAAATCTAATAAATAATGTTCTGTATACAAATATCTAATAAATAATGTTCTGTAGACAAAAATCTAATAAATAATGTTCTGTAGACAAAAATCTAATAAATAATGTTCTGTAGACAAAGATCTAATAAATAATGTTCTGTAGACAAAAATCTAATAAATAATGTTCTGTAGACAAAGTCAATCTAATAAATAATGTTCTGTAGACAAAGTCGATCTAATAAATAATGTTCTGTAGACAAAGTCGATCTAATAAATAATGTTCGGTAGACAAAGTCGATCTAATAAATAATGTTCTGTGGACAAAAGATCTAATAAATAATGTTCTGTAGACAAAAGATCTAATAAATAAAGTCCTGTAGACAAAAATCTAATATATCATGTTCTGTAGACCAAATTCTAATAAATAATGTTTTGTAGACAAAAATCAAATAAATAATGTTCTGTAGACCAAATTCTAATAAATAATGTTCTGTAGACAAAATTCTAATAAATAATGTTCTGTAGACCAAATTCTAATAAATAATGTTCTGTAGACAAAAATCAAATAAATAATGTTCTGTAGACCAAATTCTAATAAATAATGTTCTGGAGACCAAATTCTAATAAATAATGTTCTGTAGACAAAATTCTAATAAATAATGTTCTGTAGACCAAATTCTAATAAATAATGTTCTGTAGACAAAATTCTTTCATTTGAATACAAAAAACTGAAATAAAAAAGAAACAAAGACAAAAAGAAAAAAAACAAATTTAAATAATCTACGTAATTTAATTAGACAACACAATTTGATGTTGCGGCCCTCCCTCTCCCTCTTGATACCCGTTTGTACATTGTTTGAGTGTTAATACGTCACTGTATACGGCCATCTTGAACATAATAGTCTGCAGATTAAGTTATTTCTGAACCTACAACATATGTTGTGTATCCTCACTGAACAGTGAATTTTTTTCCCCAAATAATTATTTTTCAGAGGTAGGTAAAACATATCAAGAAAAATGATCGAACTAAGTATCAATATTTCATTACGTTCACCCACCCCACCATTCACACACACACACACACACACATACACACACATACACATACACACACATATCATTATGAGATAAACTCTTGCATACATTGTCACGCCGACATTGTTATTGCCACTGTTAAGCCATTTCCTGAAATTAGGCTAAGAACGGAATTCTCGAACCAGGACAGACTCAGATATACAGACGGGGACAATTAGTTTGAAAATCCGTGTCGGTTGGAGGGTGTATGGTGGGGTGTGTGGTGGGGTGTGTGGTGGGGTGTGCTGGAGGCGCAGATTGCCCTAATAAATATATAAATAAATATATAAATAAATATATAAATAAATATATGAATAAATATATAAATAAATATATAAATAAATATATAAATAAATATATAAATAAATAAATATATAAATAAATATATATTCCCTAGATTAAAACAAATAGCTATAATTATAAATTCTACTGTAAAAAGTGAGATTCTCTACTGTACAAAGTGAGATTCTCTACTGTACAAAGACTCGTCAGAATGAACAGAATTATGACTGATAGATATGGCTCCCGGTATCCGGACAAAACCCCCAGCGACAAAACTGGACGTAACCCCTACTTTTGTTATAAAATCTATTATTTGGCCTCCATTCTTATTTAAAATGTAATATATTGGCCTAATACCTGGATGTAGATAGAGATAAAAATACGTATTTTAAAGTGATTTTTGTTCAAAGTACCGCAGTAATCTGCAGTAGTCCGTAGAGCCACAGTGGTCATAAGTCAACTCCTTGTTAATTTTACAGGCTGTTTATCTGACCAGTTCAAAACACTATTAGTGTTAGCCCTAAGTCAAGACTGGCCATATCTTTAATCTAGCTTTTAATTCTCACGCCAGTCACACAATTTATAGCAGACGGTCAAACAAACAGCATGAGAACCACAGTGGTCGAAAGTAAATCCTTTCTTTAGGTAAAACAACATAGAAACATGCCTATTTATAAACTGTGTTGACAGACATAATCTCTCATATCGACAAACATTTACCTTAGCCCAAGGTCAAGATTGGTGGGACGGATGGCCGAGTGGTGTAGATACTCGCATGTCGACCTGAGAGTCCTGGGTTCGAACTTATGTTAAAACCATGGGCATTTTCCCGGTTCCGCCCAGCTTTAAATGGTGACTTAATTTGAGGAAGTAAAGGCGGCCGGTCGTTGTGCTAACCACACAATCCCTAAATATGCCGAGGTTATAGAAACAGATGAATTCTACACTTCATCTGCCCCGATGGTCCGATTGAAGCTTCATAGATAAATCACTGCTACAGCCGTGGTCCGATTCAGTTTTGAACCGGGTGGGAGGGGAGCAATGGAGGGAGGATGTATAAGATAGTAAACACAAATATTAAATGATGTACTTTAATGGTGGTGTTAACATCATTAGAAAATAGCAGTATTGAATAGTACCGTCCCGGTTTAAAATAGCTGCTTAGCAGACAGGCGAAATGTATTGTCTTCAGGCAAAATAAAAGTCACCATAGAAGTAGTGTATGTGTGAGTGTGTGTATGTGTGAGTGCATGTGTGTGTGTGTATATACCTAAGCAACCGCAAATATGCATAGTCAATATATCGGCGACAGATATTAGGAAAGATGGAGGTACGCTGCTAGTGTACGGCTAAAACACACGTGTACCAGCGTGTATTAGTTATATAATATAGAAATCACTATAATCAACTGATATTAGTTAACACTGTAAAATGATTATTTACTGCCAATTTTATTTTACAAATATAGTCCAACGTTAAACTAAATGTAAGTTTGACTTCAATTAGTCTGAAATAGTCAAATGATTGAGGTAAATATGTTCAATCATTTTTAATTAATTATGGTACGGATGGGGTGATAAATAAGTTAACCATTTGCGTCACACACAAATTATTTCTCTTACACTGCCCTAATATGTATTTGTTTAAACTGATTGATTACCATGTACTGCATTCATTAAATGATTATTGAATTTTTGTTCTTTTTTTTATCAAAAGTACATCTTGAATTAATAACGACTCAGTTACAATAGTCATTTATTATGTACACTATTAAAGAAATATACTGCGCTAAATATTACAACGTGAATATTGACTCATTATATGTCAAAATTAAACATTTAATATCTAAACATTCGGTAAAACTACAGACACACTATATATTCATAATTTAAATTATAGCCGGACTTACGATTTGCGGGGCCCAAATTACGGATGGTCGACGGTTAATAGAATACCGACACAGGTGTCGAACGGAGTTTAACCGACACCCCCACCCCTGGTTAATACTACGCCAGCCCTGCAATCACTTAACGAAATATATTTTCAATAGACTAGGTTATAATGATTCTTTTTTTGGCCAATGGTGTGAAGGGGGGGGGGGTGGGTTGCAAACCTATTAGAAACAGAAAGCTGGGTTCAAAGTGAAGGTCACATTGAATAACGATTGACAATACCAAACAGTAGGATTTTTATCTCATTTTCACCGGATTGTGTATCACTGCTACACCCATGGTATAAATGTACGACAACATTCTGCTATTAACGGACACCAGCTGGCGGTGGTAGATGTGGATGACACGTCAACAGGTTGGATCGATTCCGGGTGCCCGTAGTTACTTACTAGTTTATTGGTGTTACTGTTCCCATACGTAACGTAAACAAAGACCTACCTAGTCAACTTATGTCCTTTTACTTCTCATGGTACATTTACAAATAATAATAAAACAAAAGCGTTAAGAGACCAACTTACACTCCCCCCCCACCCACGAACACTTTTGTACACCACCACCCAGCCCGCCGCAACTAAATGAAATAACTTCAGAGCCGTATTTAACCCATTCCCATTGGTCGAAATGTTGTCGGATGGCATTATCACACAGAAATCTCGCGAGCGTCCACTGCGCATGTCGGTCGCGGGCACGACATAGCGCACGAAACTGCTGTTACTAAATATTACATCTTGAGTCAGAAGCAACTCTCTATTATTCTATGCTCTTTCTCTCTCTCTCTCTCTCTCTCTCTCTCTCTCAGTCCCCTCTCTGCACACTGTCTTGCTGTTATAAATAAAAACGCGGGTTTCCTGTTAACGGGAGCTTCACGCCGTTGACAGGAAAACCCAACCGTTCCCTCTCATTCCGTGTCAACCAAACCCTTCCCTTCCCTGCAGTACAACAGAGCAGCACTACTTATTTAAACACATTTATATATAAAGGGTCAATTGTAACAAAAATAAAAATCCAGCAAGCTGCATTATGCAATTTATTAGGTTTAAGACGGTAATGTTCAGTTTATCACTTGCTACTCAGTTGTAGCAGTAGAAAAAAAAAAACATTGTTTACATTTTCAGACGCATTGCTTCGTGCAGTATATACACGTTTTTTCTTTCTTTCTCTGTGTATGCGGAAACATTGTGTCGCGGTATTTTACTGTCCAGTACAGCGATAAAACCATGGAATGTATTTCTTGATATCAAAACAAACTCAGCTATCACCGACGAACTTGGACTTAATTTTTGTGTTTTAAGATAAACATTTTGTGTTCTGTGCCAGAAACTGAAACCAGATCAGTCCCAGGTCCAACTATTTCGGTCTGTATATTTATATTTCCTACTTGATAAACAACTAAAAGGACTTATATATGCCACGTCACACCATTTTTGATTTTATGGTGAAAAGTAAGTATACAATTTTCTTGTTCAGTTAAATAGTGATACATTGAAAATAATTTAAATCGGTTCGGTGAGTTCCCTGTTAACAGTGCCTGCCATTCTTTTTGGACATGCATCCCCTTGTGCTCCACATAGGGATCCTGGCTACCTGACAGCCCTTCCTCTACAACTTATTACTTACCCATCATGATTCCGTAGGGGCCCCTACACACACCTTTGTGGACAGCCCCTAAATATCACACATACTCCCCCCCTCCCCCTTAGAGACGGTTAATGCGAACATATTTACTTGAAACTGTTTAGTGAAAGTTATTTTAAACGGTTTAGGGAAATTAGTTTGAACTGTTTTGTGAAAGTTAGTTATTGACTGTTTCGTGGAAATTACTTATTTAGTATTAATTGAAAGCTACTTGAATATGTTTAAAGAAAATTACTAGTGACTAAAGTGAAAGTTATTGTTTAGTGAGTGAAATTAATTGGTGAGTTAAAATTATTTCTCATTCTTAGTAAGTTAAGTGTAACTGATGGATGGCATTCAGATAAGTACAAAATATTTTCACGCCATTAACTTCAATTTACTAATCATGTATACTGTGAGCATAGCATTATTCTGAACCTCCCCGTACACCCCCTACCCCCACTCTTTACCCTTCCAATACTGACCAGCCAAACTTCATGATAATATCCTGTGAGTATTATAAGAAATTATGACATCCTAGGACAAGGGTGGGCGAAATTTCTAAACCGCGGGCTACAAAGGGCTCATCAATTTATAACAAGGACCCGAAGAAGTCCATATGAATGAACAGTGCCGAACCTAGAGATTTGGGGGCCCGGGGCTTATCCTCTTTGGGGGCCCCTGCATGTTGTTATTCGACACAATATCATGAGATAACGTTATCAATATTGAATGTAAAAAAAAAAAAATAATTTTGCCCCCCCGTCAAGCTGGGTCCCGGGGGGGGGGGGGAATTTCGAATTTGGACCTCTCCTCTCCCCACCCCCTCCCACACCCTAGGTACGCCTCTGTGAATGAAACATTTACATCAAATAATTTCAATTAAATGTCAACGTCATGAATCTGAACTAGTGGATAAATGCGGATCGCGGACCAGATCAAACGGCTGACGAGCCATTCCTGGCTTGCGGGCATAGATTGTCAGAGGATAGACACAATAAATAATTTACAACAAACCAATCATACTTTGGTGTGTACGAACCTCCTCTGCCTATTTGTTTATTTCCCATTATTACATTTCGTCTAACATTGTTCTGGATGAGTTGTGGTGCATAATATATGTTGGTGTGATGTTGTGGAGGCTCAGACCGGAACGTTAATTTGACCTAACAATTGTGAGCAAATGGTAGCTCTGCCAATCATAATGGGATAAATAATTAGTTGCCCAAACCACACTTTAAGGTTCAAGGTCTTATCGTGAAACATTGATCAAACAGTGTGCCGTAAGCTTACGCACACCAAAGACCACGCCTGAGCCTGCCTGGGTGTATACGGACTGCCGCTGATTTGTGTCACGGATACAGGACGTAAGGACGCGCATGGGCTTACGCAAGGGCCGCACAGACGCAGCCTGGACTGCGATTCACGCACAGGACCTGGACACGTAGGGCAGCGCATACCTGGCTGGGCACGAACCACGCAGCACGGACGCCCGGAATCATTACCGGACGCAGTGCATGCGCGGACACGCTGAACACCGCATGAACGCGCAGGTTTATGACACATGGTGCGCCTGGACATATGCGGAACACAGGCCCCACCTGGACACGTGATTTACCACGGATACAGGTGCGGTTGTAGGGCCGTACAGGACACAGACGTACAGGACACTGAATCTGCCTGGGACACAACCTGAGACGCAGCACAGATACGCATTACAGTTACAGGTGCAGGGGCTTGTACAGTTACCTTCCCCCAGACACTGAGACATACAGACGTGAGACTACGCACATGCAGTTTTTACGGGACCACAACTGGTGCCGCACGGACACCTGCTGGACACACAACCTGGGCTTGTACCCTGAACATATACAGACATGCACAGGAACACTGGACCTGCATGAGTTTTGCTGATTTTGTGATTTTACAGACACACATACAGACACCGCACAGAATCACTGGGAGCCTTGCCTTCAGGCCTGCACAGCCACACTTGAACCACGGACATTGGTGAACCATACCCAGCGTTTTATGTAAGGACGGTGTAGAAATTGAACATATCGTTATTTGCTTCGGATGAGCATTAGGTGAATATACAACGTTTGCACATTGTATGGACGGTGTTGGTGATGAATATCATACGCTGCAGACATTTATGGGACGGTGATGGTGAACTATACAACGGGCATTTATGCCAGGACAGTGTTGAGTGAATATCTGGCGAAGTTTCGATACCATATAGGAACTGCGTGATGAAGATGAACCATACACGGCGGTGTTGTGCAGTCGTTCAGGTGAAAACTATACACTCAGGTGTTGTAGGGACGACTGTGGTGGAAGGTGAACTTCTCACAGCAGATGCATTGCGCCGGTCGGTGGGTGAACTTATACCACAGCATAGATGTTGCACAGGACGGTGATGAAGGTGAATATATATACAACAGACATTTTACGGACGGTGTTGATGAATATGCGACCGTTATTTATGGACGTTGTTGTGATGAACGCTATCTCCACATGGACATTTGCACAGGACGGTGTTTGACGAAATCAATATGCTGGAACGTAAGGTCATGAAATAATCCCAATAATAATTGTGCTACAATTACGCGCATGATGTGATGTCAGGTCTGTTGACTGACTCACCACGGATGTTTGTGAAACCATAAATAATTAAACAGCAGATAAGTAATCATAACACCTTTTATATTGATTATCTGGACCAACATTGAACAAATAATATATTGGCGTCACCGCCAAGGCGCTCTAAACCTCCTGATGAAACTAGCAATACACCTAGTAAACAAAAGATGCAACAATAGCGTGTTATGACTGTAAAACAAAACTTAATCATTTTGCCATACATAAAGGCGTCAAACAAAACTAGCAACCATACAATCAAAAATTGTGGCCGCAAAACAAAACCAGACAATACCTTGGTAAACAAAGCTAACAATACATGGAAATATATTATAAACCATAGCTAGCAATACAAAAAGACTATCTATCATGGATCTATCTATCTATCTATCTATCTATCTATATCTATCCTATCTATCTATCTATCTATCTATCTATCTATCTATCTATCTCTCTATCTATCTATCTGTATATCTGTCTGTCTGTCTTGCGCATTTTTCAAGTGGTTAAAGAAATGTTTCGTCAGCACGAGATTGCTGTATTCAAAGGGCTGAATTTGTCGAGGCTGTGGTGGAACACAAAGGCAAACAGACAGGCAGGCGATCTACATTAACATACACACAAAAAATACTGCTCAAGGCAGTGCAAATAGTTGTGGCCTACTAACCCCAGAGTTTAAAATAGATTGTCTAGCCCCCCCCCCTCCCCGTCCCCACCCTTCCATTTCACTCTATGTCCCTACTTTCGTTTTCATGCTAATATTTAAATTTGATGATGTCATCGGGTGCATTTACCTCTTGACCCTGTGGCGTTTTGTCCCGACATTAACAATTGGTCACATGATCATCTCCCCTAGAAATCTGATTCATTTTTATCTCTATTACTGTCTCTCTGCCTCCCTCCACCATTGACATATGGCACATGAATGTGTGCATGTTAATCTTTAAGTAAAAACACACACATACATAAACACATACCTAGACATACATATATTTGCAAAAATAAGGCCTGGGGCTGTTGTCGATGTATCTCTCCGGGGGGGGGGGGGCAAGAAAACCTCAAAAGGGAAGGGGGTAAAGTACACAATTAAAAAAACAACAAAAGTAAACAAAAATAAACAACAAAAATAAACAATACTAATTTGAACACTTTGTGGTTTCATTTATTATCCTAACATTTTGGGTGTCAATTTAATTTCAGAATGATTTATTGTTAGCGTATTATTTTCATTTCTGGCAGAGACGTGAACATGTTGTTGTTCAGCAGACGGCAGTTAAGGTCTTTAACTGTTTATAAATACTACAGTGGTACATCGGTATCCGACGGCCTGAGTTAACGACGTACTTGGTTAAGGACAAGTGGAATGACTTAAACATGTGATATACGATGACCATTACTTAAACTGAAGGAGATCGTGCGACCGTTTTGATTTACGACGTTGATGTTTTGTCGGACCACCGTCTTTAACATATTAACTACATTACTAGATTACTGTAACATACCACTACATTACTATATTACTGTAACATACCACTACAATACTAGATTACTGTAACATACCACTACATTACTAGATTACTGTAACATACCACTACAATACTAGATTACTGTAACATACCACTACATTACTAGATTACTGTAACATACCACTACATTACTATTTTACTGTAACATATGAACCACTACATTACTATATTACTGTAACATACCACTACATTATTATATTACTGTAACATATGAACTACTACATTACTATATTACTGTAACATACCACTACATTACTATATTACTGTAACATATGAACCACTACATTACTATATTACTGTAACATATGACTACATTACTATATTACTGTAACATATGAACCACTACATTACTATATTACTGTAACATACCACTACATTACTATATTACTGTAACATATGAACCACTACATTACTATATTACTGTAACATACCACTACATTACTATATTACTGTAACATATGAACCACTACATTACTATATTACTGAAAGCCAACATTTAGACACAATGTCCGTAACTTTTTGATGACAGTTTTGTAAGGGGTGCAGTATATTCTACTGAGCCATTTACCTTAACCGGTTTACTAGAAATATTGATAATGTGTACCAATATATGTGTACCAATATATGTGTACCAATATGTGTGTAACAATGTATGTGTAACAATGTATGTGTACCAATATATGTGTACCAATATGTGTGTAACAATGTATGTGTAACAATGTATGTGTGCCAATATGTGTGTGCCAAAGTATGTGTACCAATATATGTCTACCAATATGTGTGTACCAATATATCTTTGCCAATGAATGTGTACCAATGTGTGTACCAATGTATGTGTACCAATATATGTGTACCAATATATGTGTACCAATGTATGTGTACCAATGTATGTGTACCAATATGTTTGTACCGATATGTGTGTACCAATATATGTGAATTATCTGTGTAGAATGTTCGTATCAAGATCCACAACACTGTTAATGTAATGAAAAAAAAAATATTTCAGTGTTCAATGAAAAGTTGAACTAAGGAGGGAAAAGGGGGAGGGGGATGTCTACACATGATACGGTTAGGGCCAGTAACTGCTTGGGTTAGGGCCAGTAACTGCTTGGGTTAGGGCCAGTAACTGCTTGGGTTAGGGCCAGTAACTGCTTGGGTTAGGGCCAATAACTGCTTGGGTTAGGGCCAGTAACTGCTTGGGTTAGGGCCAGTAACTGCTTGGGTTAGGGCCAGTAACTGCTTGGGTTAGGGCCAGTAACTGCTTGGGTTAGGGCCAGTAACTGCTTGGGTTAGGGCCAGTAACTGCTTGGGTTAGGGCCAGTAACTGCTTGGGTTAGGGCCAGTAACTGCTTGGGTTAGGGCCAGTAACTGCTTGGGTTAGGGCCAGTAACTGCTTGGGTTAGGGCCAGTAACTGCTTGGGTTAGGGCCAGTAACTGCTTGGGTTTTTCCTTAAATCTAGAGTATTAACTAAGGCGAAAATGTACTGGAATTTAGTACTGGAGTTGTTTAGTACTGGAGTTGTTTAGTACTGGAGTTGTTTAGTACTGGAGTTGTTTAGTACTGGAGTTGTTTAGTACTGCAGTTGTTTAGTACTGGAGTTGTTTAGTACTGGAGTTGTTTAGTACTGCAGTTGTTTAGTACTGGAGTGGTTTAGTACTGGAGTTGTTTAGTACTGGAGTTATTTAGTACTGGAGTTGTTTAGTGCTACAGTTGTTTAGTACTGCAGATGTTTAGTACTGGAGTTGTTTAGTACTGGTGTTGTTTAGTACTGGCGTTGTTTAGTACTGCACTTGTTTAGTACTGGAGTTGTTTAGTACTGGTGTTGTTTAGTACTGGAGTTGTTTAGTACTGCACTTGTTTAGTACTGGAGTTGTTTAATACTGCAGTTGTTTGTTACTGCAGTTGTTTAGTACTGAAGTTGTTTAGTACTGCAGTTGTTTAGTACTGGAGCTGTTTAGTACTGGAGTTGTTTAGTACTGGATTTGGTTAATACTGGAATTATTTAGTACTGGAGTTTTTTTAGTACAGGAGTTGTTTAGAAGTGGAGTTGTTTAGTACTGGAGTTTAGTACTGTAGTTGTTTAGTACTCTAGTTGTTTAGTACTGGAGTTGTTTAGTACTGGAGTTGTTTCGAAGTGAAGTTGTGTAGTACTGGAGTGTATTACTGGAGTTGTTTAGTACTGGAGTTTAGTACTGGAGTTTAGTACTGGAGTCGTTTAGTACTGGAGTCGTTTAGTACTGGAGTTGTTTAGTACTGCAGTTGTTTAATACTGGAGTTGTTTAGTAGTGCAGTTGTTTAGTACTGGAGTTGTTTAGTACTGGTGTTTAGTACTGGAGTTTTTTAGTACTGGAGTTGTTTAGTACTGGTGTTTAGTACTGGAGTTTTTTAGTACTGGAGTTGTTTAGTACTGGAGTTTATAGTACTGGAGTTGTTTAGTACTGGAGTTGTTTAGTATTAGAGTTTAGTGCTAGAGTTGTTTGGTATTAGAGTTTAGTACTGGAGTTGTTTAGTATTAGAGTTTAGTTCTGGAGTTATCTAGTTCTAGAGTTTATTACTGGAGTTATCTAGTACTGGAGTTTAGTACTGGAGTTATCTAGTACTGGAGTTTAGTACTGGAGTTATCTAGTACTGGAGTTTAGTACTGGAGTTATCTAGTGCTGGAGTTTAGTACTGGAGTTATCTAGTACTGGAATTTAGTACTGGAGTTATCTAGTACTGGAGTTATCTAGTACTGGAGTTATCTAGTACTGGAGTTTAGTACTGGAGTTATCTAGTGCTGGAGTTTAGTACTGGAGTTATCTAGTACTGGAATTTAGTACTGGAGTTATCTAGTACTGGAGTTTAGTACTGGAGTTATCTAGTACTGGTGTTTAAGACTGGAGTTATCTAGTACTGGAGTTATCTAGTACTGGACTTGTTTAGCACTGGAGTTATCTAGTACTGGACTTGTTTAGTTTTTTAAATAAAAAAGAATTAAAAAGGCGAAAGGTAATTTTTTCTCCGTTTTCTTTCCTGTTGTACTTTTCAGCTGAAGTCCGTTAAAATTAATTGTTGGCTAATTAATACAGAGTGCGAGAGTGGTCATTTTTGAACAAGGTTCGATTAAATTGACATAATCAGAGCTTCTGAACACAGGTGTTTATGTAGATAGATGGTTCTTTAAAATGTATGGAGGTCTCAAATAAAACACATAGAATGACATAAAGAATTTAGAAATTTTAAAAAAAGCATGTTTTATATACCTTCCTTTTATTTATTGTTCGGCTTATTTGGTCTCGATGTTGGAATATCGGAGAGTACACGTCATTTAATTGTCTTACTTGTTCACTTCACAGACTACAATACATGTTGTACTTTTTCCCGACGTCTGTATGTATATTGTGTTTATGTATATGTGTGTTTGTATGTGTGTGTGCGTCTGTCTATCCATCCAATTATCTGTCTGTCTATATATGTCTGTCACTAGAAACTAGAAAGAGTAAAAATTAAAAAAAAAATCGGACACAAGCATTGACCGTAAATTAACCTTTACACTGGCCCGTGTCAAATAGAAACATATGACTTTTGTCCGGATGTAGATCGGAATGGCAGGGGTTGATCATTTTATCAGAGCCACACAAAATACCATTTCCCCAGGTCCTATCATAGCCACACAAATGACCACTTCCCCCGGTCAATGTCCTGGTACAGTCACATAAATGACCACTTCCCAAGGTCAATGTCCTGTCATAGTCACACAAATGACCACTTCAACAGGTCAATGTCCTATCATAGCCACACAAATGACCACTTCCCCAGGTCAATGTCCTATCATAGCCACAAAAATGACCACTTCAACAGGTCAATGTCCTATCATAGCCACACAAATGACCACTTCCCCAGGCCAATGTCCTGTCACAGTCACACAAATGACAACTTACTCATATCAATGTCCTATCACAGCACACAAATGACCACTTCCACAGGCCAATGTCCTGTCACAGTCACACAAATGACAACTTACTCATGTCAATGTCCTATCACAGCCACACAAATGACCACTTCCACAGGTCAATGTCCTATCACAGCCACACAAATTACCACTTCCACAGGTCAATGTTCTCTACTTCGTGCAAGACACTAGAGTGAATCACGATCTGTTATTTTTTTTAGGTCGCTTTTAGTTTTGTCTGTGTCTGTGTATTTACTTCTGTGTGCATGTGTGACTATGGATTACGTCACTGTATGTACGTGTGTGACCAGAGACGTCCGCACATTGTAAGGGTCCTATGGAAGTGATTAAGATATTTTGGGGGTCCTATGGCTCCGATTGACCAAATGTGTAGGTCCTATGGCTGTGATTGACAAATGTGTAGGTCCTATGGCTGTGATTGACAAATGTGTAGGTCCTATGGCTGTGATTGACAAATGTGTAGGTCCTATGGCTGTGATTGACAAATGTGTAGGTCCTATGGCTGTGATTGACAAATGTGTAGGTCCTATGGCTGTGATTGACAAATGTGTAGGTCCTATGGCTGTGATTGACAAATGTGTAGGTCCTATGGCTGTGATTGACAAATGTGTAGGTCCTATGGCTGTGATTGACAAATGTGTAGGTCCTATGGCTGTGATTGACAAATGTGTAGGTCCTATGGCTGTGATTGACAAATGTGTAGGTCCTATGGCTGTGATTGACAAATGTGTAGGTCCTATGGCTGTGATTGACAAATGTGTAGGTCCTATGGCTGTGATTGACAAATGTGTAGGTCCTATGGCTGTGATTGACAAATGTGTAGGTCCTATGGCTGTGATTGACAAATGTGTAGGTCCTATGGCTGTGATTGACAAATGTGTAGGTCCTAGGCAAAAGTGTCTGTTGGGGACCCAACGACATCAGATTGATAAACATTTTCCCAGGAAAGTGGGTGTATGTGGGGGGTGGGGGGGGTCCTCTAAAAGTTTGGAAAGGGGGGGGGTTAAGCGATTGCTTTCTTCCACATATCTATATGAACGGCTATGTGTGTCTGTGTGTGTGTGTGTGTCTATGTGTGTGTGTGTGTTTTACCTGGACGTCTGCTGTAATCTCACATCGTTTTTTACCTGGTACCCCCCCCCCCCCCAACGTATGAACGGGTCTACTTCAACCCATCTGTGTCCTCAATGTCTCTAGGTACCCCAGAAAACGAAATAATCATCTACTGGTGAAAACACTTTGTGGTTATTGATTTTGTGGCAATACTGAAACAGCTGCCGCGTTATTTGTTACATAGATTTCTCTTTTCTTTCACGACAGATTGTTTGATTTGTCTTTGTTCACAATAGTTAGTATGTAGCGGCAATATCTATCTATCTATCTATCTATCTATCTATCTATCTATCTATCTATCTATCTATCTATCTATCTATCTATCTATCTATCTATCTATCTATCTATCTATCTATCTATCTATCTATCTACATATATATATATATATATACATATATATATATATATCTGTCTATCTATCTATCCATCCATCCATCCATCCATTCTTCCATCCGTCCGTACGTCCGTGTGTCTGTCTGTCTCTCTATCTGTCTATCTATCATTTATCCACCCACCCAAACATTCACTCACCAATCTGCCTACCTGGCCGTCTGGTTGTCTGTTCATCTAATCTATCTATGTGTCAAGTGTGTCAGTCTATCTCCTTCTGTCTATCTACATTTCTTATGTTCATTTCTAACCTCTCTTTATATCGAGATACACTGTTCATACGTCTGTTGTATATTTTAATTAGTTTATCTATTTTCATCTTCATATTGTCTACAAAAACAATGAATCTTTTATTTAACATGTTCATTTGTCTTATTGAAGTGAAGAAAATAAGGAGCGGGGAATCAAGGTTGAGTGAATAAATTAGCATATATTATATCCACCTGCATGAACTAGCAATAATACATGGAGTAAAAATATCATGCCCTGTTATCATGGGCTGATCTAAAAATAGACACAAAGCCAGGGTATTGTCTTTTATATAGAGAGGACGACATTGTGAGGTTAAAAGATGTTAGCGGCGTATACATTGACATCAATGTGTTGGTTCTGGGAAGTCACTAGAGTATCTTTGTACTAATGGTGGGGGCTGGGTGGGGTGGTAGATGTGATTAGTACATTGGTTCTGGCATGTCATTAGTGAGACTGACGAGTGATTGCATTGCATGAGGTGTGATGCTTTAGTGTTCAATTTCATGATGACATTAGCACCGCGATACCGCAGTGACAGTATGACTGGTGTTATAGTGACATCACGTATTTGATGTCTTGATGACATTATTACCGAGATCTTCAGATCGCTTTCGTAACAAGAGTTTTTTGAATGACATTTCTGAGATGTCATGAGTAGTATACAATACATTCAAATGTCATTCATTAGACTAGTATCGAGGACAGGCATTGATCTTTTCTGTCTGTCGATTCCCTTATTTAAAAAAAAACGAGTTTGCACATCAAATAGAAGGCCCAATCAAATTTGATACTATTATAGAAGCCCATACATGTACTTTTACCTGCGAACATAAAGTCTCTTCCTCGGGGCCCCCTAGAAACTCACGACTGGCCCCAACACCTGCACATTTTAACTTTAGTAAATTATTGATTAAAAGAATTCCTCAAAACTTGTTCATTTCCAGAACTTGAGCAACAATATTCAACGTGATCAGCATAGTCACACACACAAACACACACACAAACACATAAACATTCCTTCTCAAGGAGAGGAGCACACACACACACACACACTATCGATCACTCAAACACACACACTCTCTCAAATGCACACATACACACAAACCCTCAAACACATACATACACACACACAAACACCCACTCTCTCAAACACCCACTCTCTCAAACTCATACATACACACACACAAACACCCACTCTCTCAAACACCCACTCTCTCAAACACATACACACACACACACAAACACCCACTCTCTCAAACACATACATACACACACACAAACACCCACTCTCTCAAACACATACACACACACACACATACTCCCACTCTCTCAAACACCCACTCTCTCAAACACACACACACACCCACTCTCTCAAACACACACACACACACACTCTCAAACACAACACACACAAACTGTTTTAACATCATAACGCAATGATCCTCTTGAAAAGAAAAAAGTCTACCTTTTATTTATTGGTCCATTAAACTGTCTACCGAGATGGTTAGAGAATCGACAAGGAGGTAGCTGATTTATTATTGGCTATTTCTTTTCTTTCACTCCTTTATTGCACACCATAAATTGTACAGTATTTCACTCTCAGCTGAAAATGAAATAAAAAAAAAAACTACTAACAATAAGGTAGCGTTGATTTGTTGAACAGGATATGACGTCAAATAAACATGGGTGGGGCACAATGAATGTTTTTTTTTAAAATACAAATAGTAATCTTTCTTTCAGTAAAGGAATTATTAAAACTACAAATAAAAAATATATAATAGAATGAGATGACATTTATACTATGAGTGGAGTGGTGAACAAAGCCAAAAAAACCCCTGATTGTATATAATGATTGCTATAACAAGTGACTGTATATAATGATTGCTATCACTAGTGATTGTATATAATGATTGCTATAACAAGTGACTGTATATAATGATTGCTATAACAAGTGACTGTATTTAATGATTGCTATCACTAGTGATTGTTTATAATGATTGCTATAACAAGTGACTGTATATAATGATTGCTATAATAAGTGACTGCATAAAATGATTGCTATAACAAGTGAATGTATGTAATGATTGCTATAACAAGTGACTGTATATAATGATTGCTATAACAAGTGACTGTATATAATGATTGCTATAACAAGTGACTGTATATAATGATTGCTATAACAAGTGACTGTATATAATGATTGCTATAACAAGTGACTGTATATAATGATTGCTATAACAAGTGACTGTATATAATGATTGCTATAACAAGTGACTGTATATAATGATTGCTATAACAAGTGACTGAATATAATGATTGCTATAACGAAAGAAAATAAAATTAGACTGAAGTATTACTGAGATGACAAAAACAATAACAAAACCCAGTTACCTTTGAACTGTTAGTAGCTGAAAACAAAACAAGTTATGATTGTAGTATGACAGATACAAACATAACAAGTTATGATTGTAGTATGACAGATACAAACATAACAAGTTATGATTGTAGTATGACAGATACAAACAACAAGTTATGATTGTAGTATGACAGATACAAACATAATAAGTTATGATTGTAGCATGACAGATACAAACATAACAAACACAACATTTATGATTGTGTAATGAATGCCAAGATACAAAAAATAGATTGTATTATATACAGTGAGCCCAAGGAAAGTGTTTATTTGGTATAGAGTTCCAATACTCTGTGAGTAAAGGTCACATACTAACACATACATTAAGATAACCCAGATTATAACTACATACAAACAAAACAAACAATTGATGTATAAGATCTATAAACTATAACGAAAGCAGTGGTTGATCTAAATATATCGAGACGATTGATAGGCTGCCCTATAATTACTGCAGTATGGTACGAGACAATATCACAATGACAATTCCACACATGAACAACAAAGTCGTCCAAATTACATAAGTTTGATTTCAAAAACTATTTTTATAAAATTGTAACGCATTAAGCTTTGTTTTTTAAATAAATATTTTACATTAAATTAACCAAAAGAAGGGATTATTTTTTATAAAGGCTTGTTCTACACTATTTTTTTTAATCCAATGTTTAAATTGTAAATGTAATACCATATTTTTTTTTAATTGCACTATTTATTTAATTGACACAGGTGCCACATATGACTGTACTTGTTCTTTGAAGCAATGCGGAAAGATGTTTCCTTTGATTTCCTTGTAATCGCGCCATGACATCTGCCACTTTAAATAATTCATCCAAATGGCAGACTAACCTAACATTCATGTTTACTTGTTTCTATTTTTTGAACCTGTACAGCTTGAATGTATAATACTTCTTATCTAATAATATACATCTAAATATGTATCTATACATCTTATCCTAACGCGAGGCGTGTGTCTGTCTATCTGTGTGCGTGTTTTAATTGTACGTTTTCATTGACCTAAAACTAAGATTCGTGTGTTGATCTGCACTAGCCCAGACAATAGCAATCATGTTGCTAACGTCCTGTAATTATGATATACGATGTGTCAACACAATGTGTTCATTAAGGCATTGTCTGTGTAACTGTGCTAACACTTTATTCAATAGAATAGATCTATCTATATCTATCTATCAATCTATCCATCTGTCTGGCTGTCTGCCATTTTGCCTGTCTGAATGTCTTCATGTCTACCTGCCTGTTTGTCTTGATGTATCACTGTATTTGTTTATCTACCTGCCTGTTTGTCTTGATGTATCACTGTATTTGTTTATCTACCTGCCTGTTTGTTTTGATGTATCACTGTATTTGTTTATCTACCTGCCTGTTTGTCTTGATGTATCAATGTATTTGTTTATCTACCTGCCTGTTCGTCTTGATATATCACTGTATTTGTTTATCTACCTGCCTGTTTGTCTTGATAATCACTGTATTTGTGTCTATCATTGATGTTTGTTTTCTATTTATAACTTCATTTAATTTGCTCTCTACTTTTGAAGATCTAGGTAATCGGACGAGCACATACAATTTTTTACCTAACTATTTCTCAAAGTCACAAACTATATCTCAAAGTCACAAACTATATCTCAAAGTCACAAACAATTTCTCAAAGTCACCAACAATTTTTCAAAGTCACAAACAATATTTCTATGTCACAAATTAATACGGGACGAGTCAGTGTGTTGGGTAAATAAATATTTTAAAAAGTATAATAATAATAATAAAATAATAATAATAGATGATTGTTCGTGCGTGTAAACTATTTCATATGTTTTCATGTTATTTCCTCCTTTTGTTTCCCCAGTGTGCTTATCCGTCTTATTATAGCCGTAAACAGGCAAGAATGTCTTGAGCCAGCCATGGGAAAAATTGAGCCCGCGGGCCGGATCCGGCCCCTCAGTGTATCATAGTGAGCTCGACGGAACTAGACTTTTATGTTATTACGTTTACAATGTATTGATATTTGTTCATGTCAACCCGACGGTGAAATTTACGAACCCAATGTGACCGCGACTAGAAAATTTTGTCCACTCCTGTCTTAAGGAGAGAACCGTGAGAAATGTCCTAGGGCAGTGGTCGGCAAAGTGCGGCTCCGGAACCGCATATGGCTGTTTGGCTCCTTAAGTGCGGCTCTGGCATTTAGTTTTATTAGTATACAACTTATTTAGTGTACTACTTATTTAGTGTAATAAAAGCAGATTTGGCTCACAATTTTTTTTAATTGTTGTAATGTTCATATTTGGCCCTTTGGCTGATAAGTATGCCGACCACTGTCCTAGGGTGAGGGCGGGGGTGTGTCCATGAGTACATGAGACCAATCGCTAATCGATCAGTTATGAACCATTTTTTTTTTCTTATTGGTGTTTGTGTGTAAATAGACTTGTTTAATGGATTGCTCGTAAGTTGCAACTTTATAGAGAGTTTCTTTAGCTGTGTACTTTATACATTCGTGTTGCGATGACATACATATGACATGGCATGACGTACACATGACACCGCATTGTATACAAGTGATATAGTATTACACACATGACAAAGAATGACTACACATGATATGGCACTCACACATGACATAGAATGACTACAGTGACGTGTCATAGCAAACACATGACATATGCACATACAAAAAGAATGTTTTCACATGAAGCGGCATATCATACACACGACATTTACATGAAATACACAATACGTACGCACAGGACATTCACAGGACATTCACAGGACATGACATGATATAAATATATGACACTCAGGTATCCTGACATTGAACTATATGTGCTCACAGAAGCTCTGGCCATCAGTTACCAATGAGCAGTGGCGTTTACAAATGTGTGCTGTTTTGTTTTAAACTGCCTTAGGCTGCTGTTTAGTAAATATCGAATTGATTCACGTCTCCTACTCATTTAAAGACACACTGGTGTTGCTGGTGTTTATAACTAACTTTTGTTTATCAAATTTTAAGCCATAGTTGTTTATCATGCGCTTCCCCCCGACCTCTGACCCCTAATGCTGTTTATGCACGCCCTTCCCATGTTGAACATGATATGATTCCAGTTGGATGCGCGCTGTATATGCAAGTTACATTACAGAAACAGGAATCATTTTTTTTTTCTCAACATTTGAAATGTAAGACATTATTACTGTAAGACTCTATTACTATAAGACTTTATTACTGTAAGACTTTATTACTGTAAGACTTTATTACTGTAAGACTCTATTACTGTAAGACTTTATTACTGTAAGACTCCATTACTGTAATACTTTATTACTGTAAGATTTTATTACTGTAAGACTATATTACTGTAAGACTTTATTACTGTAAGACTTTATTACGTAAGACTTTATTACTGTAAGACTTTTTTACTGTAAGACATTATTACTGTAAGTCTTTATTACTGTAAGAATTTATTACTGTAAGTCTTTATTACTGTAAGGCTTTATTACTGTAAGACTCTATTACTGTAAGACTTTATTACTGTAAGACTTTATTACTGTAAGACTCTATTACTGTAAGACTTTATTACTGTAAGACTTTATTACTGTAAGACTTTATTACTGTAAGACTTTATTATATGTCTAGAAAACATGGCGACGCCGACCTTCGCTTGGACTTCCCGCGTTGCTTCACGCCATGTGTGTGCCTGCCACCCCGCCACCCTATAAATATCACAAATATAGATTTTAACTTACATACCGTAAATGTACTTTCTAAAGACAAGGTATAACAGTGCATCGCTATCAGCGGTTTCGACCTTCACAAGACCAGTTAGAGTATGAGCGTACTTGGGGGAATCGTTCAAAATGAAAGTAAGGGGGGGGGGGGAAAGAAACCTTCCTGTCTATTTTCTCAGAAAGAGAATAATGAAAACTATTGAGTTTTTCCTCTGTCTCAGTCACTGAGCAAAGAAAGATTTAATCTCTACACAAATATAATCCTCTTTTAAAGTCACAGGGTTCAGTAAAATTAGAAAATGTTTATGGATTGCAGGCTACAAAGTTTAGTTTCTTTTATGGCGAAGATTGAAATAAAAGATAATTTTGTTTGAGAGGTTGTAATCACTTAACATGTGTAATTTTGTTTGAGAGGTTGTAATCACTCAACATGTGTAATTTTGTTTGAGAGGTTGTAATCACTTAACATGTGTAATTTTGTTTGAGAGGTTGTAATCACTCAACATGTGTATTTTGTTTGAGAGGTTGTAATCACTTAACATGTGTAATTTTGTTTGAGAGGTTGTAATCACTTAACATGTGTAATTTTGTTTGAGAGGTTATAATCACTCAACATGTGTTAATGTCTCCTCATTTGTCAATTTGTTTGCAGACGTGGATTTTTGTTTAAACTGAACGTTCTTTTATAGAAAAAAAAACAAAAAACAACTTAAAGAGACTCAAAGAGAGATTGTTACACAGAATATAAATTACACAGAACACGCTTTTTTTAAAAATGAAAAATGAGTTTTTTTCCGAAAGCCGCCATATTGCGGTTCTGTATTATTCTCTTGTGTATCAATATTTTGTTGCTACATTATTACAGAGGAACAATAATTTTATTTTCGAAAAATACTTAAGAAACTCATCAAATCATAATGAAATAGTAAGAATATTGCATTGTCATCGGGTTCTAAGCTATGTTGAAAGTATCAGAGCTATAGCTTATCGGAAAGTGGTTTAAAGTTGGATTGCCAAATTCCTGGACAGATAAACAAACAGACAAGAAGTGACGTTAAGAAAAACGTTGTAATAAACCTCAAATGGCGGCATTTTTTAATCATAGGGAGAGAACTTTTTATTTAGAGATACGTTGTCTGACAGATATATATTCTCTGGGATATTTTAGAATGTAGAATAAGGGACGTTTTCCTGGGATAGCAATAAATGTAAAATACAAACAAAACAAAAATTACGCGCAAGAAACAACAACAACACAACTTTCAGTTGGCTTATATTTGGGCCCTTTGATAAAATCCTATTTCCCCTCCACGTACTGAAGAGACTAAGTGTATAATCTCCAACCCCTACATCCTCACTACATTCACTGGTTGTAAAACAACATTAATAATCTCCAACCCGTACATCCTCACTACATTCACTGGTTGTAAAACAACATTAATAATCTCCAACCCGTACATCCTCACTACATTCACTGGTTGTAAAACAACATTAATAATCTCCAACCCGTATGTCCTCATTACATCACTGGCTGTAAATCAACATTAATATTAATCTGCGGAATGGGATGGCCAAGTCTTGTCAAGAAATACAATTTTAATCCACCCCCCACCCCCAGGGCCCAACCTCGTCATCCCATCCCACCTGTTCTCCCAAAGAACTTACTACTTTGGCCCTGTGCCAGTTAAAAAGAAAAACTAATAGAAAACTGCTCTAAATATAATCTGCAAAAGGAAGTGGGGTTTGAAATAATTAATTACCAGAACTTATACTAGCCTTCAGCAGTTTTTTTCGTTCCATATCTCTACGTGTTTTGTTAACGCAGAAGTTCTCAAATTGGGCGATATCGCCCCTGAACTCGACGGAGCAACTCATGAACTTTGATGAAGGACGATCGAGAAATTGGGGTAGGGTAGGGCTCTGAGCCCCTCCCCATATATATATATATATATAATAATATATTGTGTCATATTTTATGTGAATGGACCCTGATTACGTGTTAATTTTAGGAGTTTAAACAATACTTTACTGTAATAAGTCATGGTCCTGTGTAATAAGACATGTTCCTGTGTAATAAGTCATGGTCCTGTGTAATAAGACATGTTCCTGTGTAATAAGTCATGGTCCTGTGTAATAAGACATGGTCCTGTGTAATAAGACATGGTCCTGTGTAATAAGTCATGGTCCTGTGTAATAAGTCATGGTCCTGTGTAATAAGACATGGTCCTGTGTAATAAGACATGGTCCTTTGTTAACAAGTAAATATCATCAATATATCTAATTGTTTAATTATATTTATATATATATAATTGTTTAATTATATATATATATATATATATATATATATATATATAATCAGAACCCCACATCTTTAGATATTTCTATACATCTACAAGTACACACACGTCTGTTTCATGACACTGCATCCTTATTCTATTTAATCCTACATTTTTTTTTTCGTTTCGTCCTCTGTGCAGGTTTTAACAAACAACGCATGCTGTCGATCAACGTCTGCGCCAGTGTCAAATCACCAATGAAAACTGACTCCGACGCTCAAGCGGCGGCAGTTCAGTTCATGGGGCAGCTCCGGAAGAATGAGGACACTCTTGTCGAGGTCACCAAGTCCCTGGCTAAGAAGGACAAAGGCTTCATTCAGGCTATGTTCACCACCCCCGTTGGCGAATGGACGCCCATGCACGCCTGTACCCTGAGGGGCGCCAGGAAGCTGATGAAGATCGCGCTCAAGGCAGGGGTCGACCCGAATCTGGAAATGGGGATCCCTGACGGTCTTCCCGGGAGGTGCTCTCCCCTTCACCTCGCGGCGTACAGAGGCGACGTCAGCATCATCCAGCTGCTGGTCCAATACGAGGCGGACCTGGAGAAGCGAGACAGCAAGAACTACACGCCCCTGCACTACGCTGTTCTTAAGAGGAACACGCTGGCGGCCAGGAAGCTGCTCAAGTTCGGAGCCGACGCATCTGGCCTGACTCTGGAGGAGAGGATGTTCTACAAAGACGACATCGACAGCAGGAGCTCCGGCATCCTGTGCGTCCCGGTGAAAGCCTCCTCATCCTCCTCCAAAACGAACTCCAACAAATACTCCGACTCTGGGGCCTCCAACTCCAAACAATCCGGTGGCGACGCCACGTCTCTGAACCCTAGATATCATTCAAAGTCCTCCAGGTACGGAGGCGTCGGGGCTTCGAACTCTAAACAATCTGGCGTCAGCGGCTCAAAGTACGCTGGGGTCAGCGCGTCCTCGTCCAAAGACAAGTCCAGAGTGAAAATATCCTAACACATCTGACATAGTTTCACACCGTATCAGTACACTTTTTACGACATTCAGGGCCGTCCTTAACTTTTTTTGTTGGCCCTAGTCAGGGACTTTCGTTGCGTGGGGTTTACTTTTGTACAACCTATGTGATAGGAAGAAAGACATACGTGCTAGACCACCCTGTGGCAGTGGGAGAACTCTATGCTGGCTGACTAGTTTGACTATATAACATCGACTCTGATCAAAGACTTTCTCCCCATTTCCATTACATTACATCAATCCGCATCACTTTCATGCTCACTCATCCACCTAATGATTCAACATGGAGAAATAACATGTATCTAAATTAGCTGGTTCAGCAAGGACAAACTTTTCTTTTCTAAACGTGTGAACATTAAATCATTTCCTTAAGTATCCCAGGATGTATTTTTTTAAAAAATGATTCTTATGTCTCCATGGTAACGAGACCGCCGCTTCCTCGTCAACACAGGCAGTGCATGTGTCTCCACCCCCTTCCACGCACATCCATCCATCACCCCTCACCCCCCTTACTCAACCCACAAGCCTTACAGTTTGTTTATATTAACCACGTGACCCGTGAGACCAGACTTATTTGTCCCTTGCAGTACGAAGACAACATTCCAATATTTTCTTCTTCTTTCTTCTGTTTATTCTAACCGCCTTAATTTACTTACTTAATGTTTTAATAACTTGATTTATATATTTTTTTAAATAAGTTTTGAAATACTTAATCTTTTTTATAAATTATAAAAATTATATTTTATTATATGATTTAAAAAAAAAATCCTTACATATCGCTCTCAATGTACACTTAAAATCGACAACAAAGAACGCACAAAGTGACGACGTGATTATTTGCAGAAAATCACCAATGCTATTCGTTTTTTTTATATCTTACGATTAAAATGTTATAGAACTTTTCTTTTAAATATGTATACAATTTACTTAATGATCATTTTTATCAACCAGGTTTGAAACTGACTTACACTTTTCAACATTTATGTAATACATACTTTTTCTACTTATTTGTCTAATGTCATCAAGTATATATACTTGCAAACTTAATTGGTCCATTGCACTATAACTGCTCTTCGTCTTTGTGTAACTGGTGCTGTGCTCTATTTAATATTTTCTTTAAAGGTGTCAGCATTGACGTCTCATTGCACTTTCAGTATGTACGTGAAAACAATAAAAACAGATTTCTAGATACAATTGCAATTTATCTTATCCCAAAGGTTACAGTGGAAATCTCATCTGTTTCTTTTATTTTGTAATTTTCTTTTGTTACTCGTGTAGTCAGAGCTGTTTTAGATTTTAAAGGATTTGGGCAGAGACTTTCAAAAGTTGGACAGAGACTTTTAGAAGTTGGGCAGAGACTTTAAGTTGGACAGAGACTTTCAGATGTTGGACAGAGACTTTCAGATGTTGGACAGAGACTTTCAGAAGTTGGGCAGAGACTTTCATAAGTTGGACAGAGACTTTCAGATGTTGGACAGAGACTTTCAGAAGTTATACAGAGACTTTCAGAAGTTGGGCAGAGACTTTCAGAAGTTGGACGGAGACTTTCAGAAGTTGGACAGAGACGTTCAGAAGTTGGGCAGAGACTTTCAGAAGTTGGACAGAGACTTTCAAAAGTTATACAGAGACTTTCAGAGATATTTAGGCTTTAGGGAGCCGTATGTTCAAGGGCCATAGGGAGCAGTATGCTCAAGATCCATAGGGAGCAGTATGTTCAAGATCCATAGGGAGCAGTATGTACAAGATCCATATCTGCATTGTGTTTGATAAGAAATTGTGCCAAAAAAAGATGCTCCTTTAAGAGGAACCAACGAGTATGAGCCCAACAGTCCCATGCATTAAGATAGCACTGACGTATATACTCATGGATGTATGGCATTATAATATTATGAGTAGTAATGGTTCTCATCACTCTCACCTCCACCCCCTCCCCTTCCCCCCTCCACTCATCATCCGTTCTTCAAACGTTCTTCCAAAACCTCCCACATTACATTAGAACAAAACACCTTTCAACTTAAGAACTGTTTGGTTTTTTGTTTGTTTCGTTAATTCTAAGCATGCAGTGGTCTAAGTCATATTTACCTTGAAGGAGATAAACTCAACAATGGAACATGGATAACTGAACAGTGACCGCCCTCTCCCTACTCCAATTGACGCGCCTGAATTAACTGACGGGCTCGTGTTGCTGTTTGAGCCTGGTGACCCCCCTTCCATTCCGTCTACCTCCCGGCCACACGTGCAGCAAAAGTCTTCATACAATTTTATTTACAACTATATTAATCGCTTTTATTTACATTATTTGTCCGGTGGTTGATTTACAAACGCTGATGTATTGTTGCATAGAGGGAAACGTACTTTTTGATTTGCTCACTCGTAAAATCAATAACACTATCAATCAATCATGCACAAAGTGTAATTGTCTGTTTACCAGCGGAACTAATGGTTTATTTCTCAAGCATAATTTGTGAGATGATTCATTATGAACATTGTTTTAGGAGCTGTTTTGATTGATTGTGAGATGTTTTGATTCAATATGAGCTGTTTGATAAACGTTACACAGGTTGTATTTATTGTTGTTTAATTGCTCACTTTCAATCGCATTTTCTTACCGTTTTTAGTTTTTATTAAATAATTCTTCGTCTCGTCTCATCCCGTCTTTTCACGTCTCGTCTCTCGTCTTTTCTCGTTTCGTATTGTCTTTTCTCGTCTCTTCTCTGCTCGTCTCGTCTTGTCTCTCTTTCTGGCTTTCAATTTTCTAATATACATGATAAGCGTGAACTGTGATATCCCCCAAACCCACGCTCTTACGTCATACTTCTCCACCATTTATGCCCATCAAAGTAGACGCAAGATACACACATACAGACCGGTCGTATATAACATCTCGTGGGTCACACATACAGACCGGTCGTATATAACATCTCGTGGGCCCAAGTGCATGTGTGCATCAAAATGGTTACAATAGCCCCGCTATAAAATAGTTACTTTAATTCCAATTTAAATTTTTAAAAGTTTACATTTTTGTGTGGCCCCCTTCATGTTTGTGTGCCTTATGCACAATACCTTCTATGATAATGAGGCCATTTACAATGATATAGATCACTAGCACATACAAACAATAGCTCATACGAACACTAGCACATACAAACACTAATACACAAATACACTAGCACAAACTTACTAACAGAAATTCATAATACACACATTACAGTAAAATAGACCACTCATATTTTATGATCTATTTCTTAATACTGTATATTTGTATTATTTTTTTTTAAATAAAATATTTTTTTTGTAATGCATAATGTTATACATAAATCTTGTTATATTTTTATAATTGGTGTTATTTTTATTTTGTTTTTCTAAACATTTCATGTTCTGAGACCGATCACTGCTGCCCTTAGTTCTAAACATTTCATGTTCTGAGACCGATCACTTCTGCCCTTGGTTCTAAACATTTCATGTTCTGAGACCGATCACTGCTGCCCTTAGTTCTAAACATTTCATGTTCTGAGATCGATCACTTCTGCCCTTAGTTCTAAACATTTCATGTTCTGAGACCGATCACTGCTGCCCTTAGTTCTAATCATTTCATGTTCTGAGACCGATCACTGCTGCCCTTAGTTCTAAACATTTCATGTTCTGAGGCCGATCACTGCTGCCCTTAGTTCTAATGTGATATGGGATTTCAAAATAAATAAATATTTATATTTATTTTAAATCGCTTCCAGTCTCACTTAGTGCAAGTCATATATTTGTGACCCTACTTACTATGGCTGTCAAAAGTCTAATACAGGAAGCAAGATACGCTCCTCGATATTTGGGACCGAATGACGTCGTGGGAGAACAGACGGGGACATGATGTCTCCGTATCACGTGATCACTTTTATGTTCATTTTGTAACTGACCATAAATCTTCGGCCCCGACTAATTTGGACAGTTTTGTTCGTAGATGTTAAGTTGAAACATCCGAAAATTGATTATAAATAAAATGTTTACCAACAAGAAAATAAAAGAGGGAGGATAATTTCTCTAGTTTCGTAAATTGTTTGTTTAAGTAGAGCATTGTTTCTCTAGTTGTGGCACACGTACCCCATGGCGTACGGGAAGAGTTTGGCTGAGAAGCGCTAAGAATATTGGGTAAATCTTTACGGCTAAAGTGAACACAATGAAATGATGGGAAAACATTACTGTATAAACAATACAAGCAATTTTAATTTTGACTAGGGGTACTCAGTATTATGAAATCAACACAGGGGTACACAGATGTCGAAAGTTTGGGAAACACTGAATACGAGGAATGACTTGTTAATATGTAACACAATGCTTTCCACTCCGCCCTCTAACTTCAGCCCCTTACAACGCAAATAAACTGTGTCACTTATTTCCTGAGTACGATTATCGATCTGATTCGCCTCTGTCCATTATGGTATCGATACTTACCCCCCCCCCCACACACTCTCTCTCCTATTTAATGTCCTCAAATCTTGGGACGAGAACAAATTGATTTAAAGAGCCACATATATTTGTACAGTATATACATTTATGTATAATATTTGTCCAAGTATTTTGTCCTGTCTACCTCATGCTGCTTCTTGATTGATTGGTCCTGTGACCTACATTTTTTTTCTAAACGGTGCAAGTCCAAACCTGGGGCAGGGCCACCTTAAACCTGGGGCAGGGCCACCTTAATGCATGTTCAGCCCCATCAAGTGAAGGCCCTACCCCCCCCCCCCCGTAGAGAGAATCGATCATTAAATGTTGCTATTATTGATGTGATTTCAGGGACACCAGATAGAAAAATTTGCCCGTGGGCTCCTAATGCTGTGAAGATGGCCTTGACTGAAGTGCTAAGTGTGTTTTATTCATGTGTAGAGATTTCATTTTACTTACGTTCTTTAATATTTTGTTTTGAGGAAATAAGACATAGTGCATTTGTACACTTCACCCGGTGTTCTGTTTATTAGTTAATACACTTTTGTTTGTATTATCGTACCATGACCAGTACTATTTCCCTGTTGACAAAAACAACTTTCATGCACATAGACAAAAATATTGGCTCTGGCATGCTAATCTATCTGGGTCAATCCTGTTATGACTATCTCAACAAGAGTTTAAAGGTCAACTTCCGAGTAATCTTGCTACTGACGTGATAACTCATAAAGACTTTCTATTTAAATATAAATGAATGAATGATAAATATATTTATGAATGTTTCTCATATCTTCACCGCATAATACTAGCAACTCATAGTGTCAGATGGTATTGATTGTATATAGATCTTCATAGAAGATGATTATTACGTATTACTATGTCTACGTATCTTCACCGTTTAATCAGTCCTTAGTGTATCGAGAGTTTCCAGTTCTGTATCAAACAAGACTTTAAGCAGCTTCTATTATAGGGCGGGAAGAGAGAATTTGGTAATGCCTGTGATTCATCCGAAATCTTCTTAGCTGCATCGGCAATGTAGGCACCACGAGGGGGGTACTTTACTGGAGTCATTTCAGCACGCCGCGAAAAAATCTGCTAAAGAAGTAGGTGCTAAGAGTATAAAGGAAAAACAAATTGCCTTTATGGTCTCCCTTTGCCTCTAATGGCTTCCATTTGCTTCAAATGGTCTCCCTTTGCCTCCAATGGCTTCCCTTTGCTTCTAATGGTCTCCCTTTGCCTCTAATGGCTTCCCTTTGCTTCTAATGGTCTCCCTTTGCCTCCAATGGCTTCCCTTTGCTTCTAATGGTCTCCCTTTGCCTCCAATGGCTTCCCTTTGCTTCTAATGGTCTCCCTTTGCCTCCAATGGCTTCCCTTTGCCTCTAATGGTCTCCCTTTGCCTCTAATGGATTCCCTTTGCTTCTAATGGTCTCCATTTGCATCTAATGGCTTTCCTTTGCTTCTAATGGTCTCCCTTCTTAAGAAGGTGATTAAGTTTTGGTTGCGGCCCAATTTAAGAAAAATAAAGTTGCAAGAATGAAATAAGGGACTGGGGGGGGGTCCTTCAAAGTCAGAGCCCAGGGCGCGCGCCCCGGTACGCCTGCGGTCAACACTCCACCTCTGCTCGTCCTATTTATGGAGCGTCTCCATTTGTTTACAGCAATGTGTGTTGCAGCGTTTGGTACTCGGTCTTAACACACATGAACACACACATGAACACACACATGAAGACACATATGAAAACACATATGAACAAACACACGAACACACACACACAATGTCCCAGTGCTACAAATGAAATTTACTCTATGACATACACACATTCACACCTTCACAATGCTGCTGTTGATCAGCTCACCATCCTGCCATTTTGTGTACACATACACCTGCTCATCATACATGTTTGCAAACATAGTTCACTCGAGTACACATAATGCCACTCAAATTTACATATGACGTCACTGATTCATTATTGGTCAGTTAAGGCTGTACATATTATTACGATTCGATTTTTTATTTAAAAATTGGAGCATTAAGAAATTGTTTTGTTCCTTTAAATAACATGCACTAGTTAGATATCTTTTTAATTTAATTTTATGTGTATTTCGAAATTTAAATAATATTAATTATTTATGAATTATTCATTTTTTGTAATTGTTATGGTTAGATAAATAAATTAAATATTGTTCTATCTATTGTTTCCTACTGAGAGTTGTGACAATAATATGCATAAATAAAGTAAGCAGTCTATTTTTATTTAAACACATATATTATAGTTCCATTTATTACGTCAGTCAGTGTGTGTCTGTTTTTGAGTTTGTTAACGTCTCTTGCCTGATGCTAAGTACAGATTAGTTTATAGTGTTGTTCATAGGACCTGAGGGAGCGGAGGGACTCAGCAAAAATGCCAGACAGACGGAAACTATTCACCACCAGACAGACTGAGACTATTCACCACCAGTTAGACGGAGACTATTCACCATCAGACAGACTGAGACTATTCACCACCAGTTAGACGGAGACTATTCACCACCAGACAGACTGAGACTATTCACCACCAGACAGACAAAGACTATTCACTTCCAGACAGACTGAGACTATTCACCACCAGACAGACAAAGACTATTCACCCCTAGTTAGACGGAGACTATTCACCACCAGACAGACAAAGACTATTCACCACCAGACAGACTGAGACTATTCACCACCAGACAGACTGAGACTAGTCACCACCAGACAGACTGAGGCTATTCACCACCAGACAAACGGAGACTATTCATCACCAGACAGACTGAGACTATTCACCACCAGACAGACTGAGACTTTCACCACCAGACAGACTGAGACTATTCACCACCAGACAGACTGAGACTATTCACCATCAGACAGACGGAGACTTTTCACCACCAGACAGACTGAGACTATTCACCACAATACTGCCTTTTGGCAGTGAAGGCACACTGGGTTCGAAAATTTTGCCGGGGGGGGGGTAGGCGAACTAAGAGCAGGTGGACAAGACTTTGACATGAACTAGTGTAAATTTGATGTTGACTTAATAGTTAATACCATACATGATACAAGGCTAGCGCTGTAACGCGGCGGGATGCAGTTTTCACGTGGCTGCCTAGGTGGTGACCTAGTGAGCCCATATGCAAGAACAGCTCTCATTCTTGGAAAAAAATTAAACAGAACAATTGTTCTGCCGTTATGTACCAAATAAATTGGAACAGATAGTGAATAAATATGTAATATCGACGGAGGATTATGAAACAGCTAGTGGGTAAATATGTAATATCGACGGAGGATTATGAAACAGCTTGTGAATAAATATGTAATATCGAGGGAGGATTATGAAACAGCTAGTGAATAAATATGTAATATCGAGGGAGGATTATGAAACAGCTTGTGAATAAATATGTAATATCGAGGGAGGATTATGAAACAGCTAGTGAATAAATATGTAATATCAAGGGAGGATTATGAAACAGCTAGTGAATAAATATGTAATATCAAGGGAGGATTATGAAACAGCTAGTGAATAAATATGTAATATCAAGGGAGGATTATGAAACAGCTAGTGAATAAATATGTAATATCTAATATAAACATGTTCAGTCAGTGATTAATATAAACATGTTCAGTCAGTGATTTATATAAAGATGTTCAGCCAGTGATTAATATAAACATGTTCAGTCAGTGATTTATATAAACATATTCAGTCAGTGACTAATATAAACATGTTCAGTCAGTGATTTATATAAACATGTTCAGTCAGTGATTAATATAAACATGTTCAGTCAGTGATTAATATAAAGATGTTCAGTCAGTGATTTATATAAAGATGTTCAGTCAGTGATTTAAATAAACATGTTCAGTCAGTGATTTATATAAAGATGTTCAGTCAGTGATTTATATAAACATGTTCAGTCAGTGATTAATATAAACATGTTCAGTCAGTGATTTATATAAACATGTTCAGTCAGTGATTAATATGAACATGTTCAGTCAGTGATTAATATAAACATGTTCAGACCTGGAAACACGTCCCTGATTCTAACCGGGTCAAAAAGGGGGGCCTCAGATCGACAGTCCAGTGCTCCACGCCGCCCCTCCGTCCACAGCGGACACAATCTCTATTCAAATGTTTAGTCCGAGTGACCATTGGGACATTGAGACTTGCAATATTGAAGCCACAATGGTGCCAGTGGAGAAATGGGTTCATACAAAGACAACTTACCATGTAGGTCCGGAAACATGTATCTGTTAGTTTAAATAAGTTCAGAGTTACATCTTTGTTGACTAAAAAAAGATCAAAATGTTACAACTTTTAGGGACACAGGTTGAAGTTTGGTAATTTACATAGAAAAATACCAAACCCTAGTTGTCAATGGGTGTGGGATCAATTCCAGACTCCGAATCTAAAATAGAGCTCAGCGGACTTTCTTTGAATGAAGTAGATCAGTGGATTTGGCCGCAGGTAACAATGAGTTAAGAGAGCGTATAGACGTAGAGTTGAGACAGTCGTAGAGAGTGGACGTAGTAGTATGTAGAAGTCAACTATAGTACACGTAGTGTGTAGACTGGATACAGAAGAGTTTATATAGAGTGGAGAGAAGTCATGGGAGAAGTTATTAAACTAAATGGAATCGCTGTTGTATTATATTTGATGTTACTTAACTTAAAGAAACATTGCCATCGCCATGGAAACCCAAATGTTTTGTTGTTATTATGACTGTACTTTGTATAACGATATCTACATTACTGTACTTAGTATGAAGATGTCTATATTACTGTACTTAGTATGAAGATGTCTATATTACTGTACTTTGTATGACGATGTCTACATTACTGTACTTTGTATGAAGATGTCTATATTACTGTACTTAGTATGAAGATGTCTATATTACTGTACTTTGTATGACGATGTCTACATTACTGTACTTTGTATGAAGATGTCTATATTACTGTACTTAGTATGAAGATGTCTATATTACTGTCCGTAGTATGAAGATGTCTATATTTACATATACCTAAAATAGCACACAGTATACAGAATAATACAAACTCGCCTCAGTGCCCCCTCCATTACTATTTATCGTATGAATATGTTGGTTACTATGTTGGTGACTATGAAGGTGACTATGTTGGTGACTATGTTGGTGTGACTATGTTGGTGACTATGAAGATGACTATGTTGGTGACTATGTTGGTGACTATGTTGGTGATTGTGAAGGTGACTATGAAGGTGACTATTTTGGTGACTATGAAGGTGACTATGCCGGTGGTGTGGAAATATTGTACTTAACAAACAAAACTATCACAGAGTGCATAAGGGTTTAATTTTTGATATTGAGAGATAACTTATCTCATAAAGCTGCATATTAAGTTGGAAGGTGTGTTTGATAATGAGCCCTTGTTTGAACGAATGAGATACGGTATTGGATTCATTGATATCATATGATAACCGCGGATAATTGCATCTCGCGTGATACAGACATTTCATTCACAATGGATACATTCATGTGTCATTATGGTCGCACTATCGCCCCAACCCTTAGGTATCTGGGAGATCTAGACGCAGAGTAGTAGGTTGATCTGAGCAAAGTTAACTTTCGGAATCTTTATGACGGGAAATTTGATATGAATTAATACTAGAAGTGGCCCATATTTGATAGGAACTAATACTAGAAGTGGCCCATATTTGATAGGAACTAATACTAGAAGTGGCCCATATTTGATAGGAACTAATACTAGAAGTGGCCCATATTTGATAGGAACTAATACTAGAAGTGGCCCATATTTGATAGGAACTAATACTAGAAGTGGCCCATATTTGATAGGATTTAATACTAGATGTGGCCCATATTTGATAAAAATTAATACTAGAAGTGGCCCATATTTGATAGGATTTAATACTAGAAGTGGACCATATTTGATAGGATTTATAACTAGAAGTGGCCCATATTTGATAGGATTTAATACTAGATGTGGCCCATATTTGATAGGAATTAATACTAGATGTGGCCCATATTTGATAGGAATTAATACTAGAAGTGGCCCATATTTGATAGGATTTAATACTAGATGTGGCCCATATTTGATAGGATTAATACTAGATGTGGCCCATTTATTTTGATAGAATTTTAATACTAGAAGTGGCCCATATTTGATAGGATTTAATACTAGAAGTGGCCCATATTTGATAGATAGAAGGCCCATATTTGATTTAATACTAGAAGTGGCCCATATTTGATAGGAATTAATACTACAAGTGGGCCATATTTGATAGGATTTAATACTAGAAGTGGCCCATATTTGACAGGATTTAATACTAGAAGTGGCCCATATTTGATAGGATTTAATACTAGATGTGGCCCATATTTCATAGGAATTAATACTAGAAGTGGCCCATATTTGATAGGATTTAATACTAGATGTGGCACATATTTGATAGGAAATACTAAAAGTGGCCCATATTTGATAGGATTTAATACTAGATGTGGCCCATATTTGATACGAATTAATACTAGAAGTGGCCCATATTTGATAGGATTTAATACTAGATGTGGTCCATAAATTGATAGGGATTAATACTAGAAATGGCCCATATTTGATAGGATTTAATACTAGATGTGGCCCATATTTGATAGGAATTAATACTAGAAGTGGCCCATATTTGATAGGATTTAATACTAGAAGTGGCCCATATTTGAAAGGAATTAATACTAGAAGTGACCCAAATTTGAAAGGATTTAATACTAGAAGTGGCCCATATTTGATAGGAATTAATGCTAGAAGTGGCCCATATTTGATAGGATTTAATACTAGATGTGGCCCATATTTGATAGGAATTAATACTAGAAGTGGCCCATATTTGATAGGATTTAATACTAGATGTGGCACATATTTGATAGGAATTAATACAAGAAGTTGCCCATATTTGATAGGATTTAATACTAGATGTGGCCCAATTTTGATAGGAATTAATACTAGAAGTGGCCCATATTTGATAGATTTAATACTAGATGTGGTCCATAAATTGATAGGGATTAATACTAGAAGTGGCCCATATTTGATAGGAATTAATACTAGATGTGGCCCATATTTGATAGGATTTAAGACTAGAAGTGGCCCATATTTGATAGGAATTAATACTAGAAGTGGCCCATATTTGATAGGATTTAATACTAGAAGTGGCCCATATTTGATAGGAATTAATACTAGAAGTGGCCCATATTTGATAGGAATTAATACTAGAAGTGGCCCATATTTGACAGGATTTAATACTAGATGTGGCCCATATTTGATAGGAATTAATACTAGAAGTGGCCCATATTTGATAGGATTTAATACTAGATGTGGCCCATATTTGATAGGATTTAATACTAAAAGTGGGCCATATTTGATAGGGAATTAATACTAGAAGTGGCCCATATTTGATAGGATTTAATACTAGATGTGGCCCATATTTGATAGGATTTAATACTAGAAGTGGCCCATATTTGATAGGAATTAATACTAGATGTGGCCCATATTTGATAGGAATTAATACTAGAAGTGGCCCATATTTGATAGGATTTAATACTAGAAGTGGCCCGAAATCGATAGGAATTAATACTAGAAGTGGCCCATATTTGATAGGAATTAATACTAGATGTGGCCCATATTTGATAGGATTTAATACTAGATGTTGCCCATATTTGATAGGATTTAATACTAGAAGTGGCCCATATTTGATAGGATTTAATACTAGAAGTGGCCCATATTTGATAGGATTTAATACTAGATGTGGCCCATATTTGATAGGAATTAATACTAGAAGTGGCCCATATTTGATAGGATTTAATACTAGATGTGGCCCATATTTGATAGGATTTAAGACTAGAAGTGGCCCATATTTGATGAGGATTTAATACTAGATGTGGCCCATATTTGATAGGAATTAATACTAGAAGTGGCCCAAAATTGATAGGAATTAATACTAGAAGTGGCCCATATTTGATAGGAATTAATACTAGAAGTGGCCCATATTTGATAGGAATTAATACTAGAAGTGGCCCATATTTGATAGGAATTAATACTAGAAGTGGCCCATATTTGATAGGAATTAATACTAGAAGTGGCCCATATTTGATAGGAATTAATACTAGAAGTGGCCCATATTTGATAGGATTTAATACTAGATGTGGCACATATTTGATAGGAATTAATACTAGAAGTGGCCCATATTTGACAGGATTTAATACTAGTTGTGGCCCATATTTGATAGGAATTAATACTAGAAGTGGCCCATATTTGATAGGAATTAATACTAGATGTGGCCCATATTTGATAGGATTTAAGACTAGAAGTGGCCCATATTTGATAGGAATTAATACTAGAAGTGGCCCATATTTGATAGGAATTAATACTACAAGTGGGCCATATTTGATAGGATTTAATACTAGAAGTGGCCCATATTTGACAGGATTTAATACTAGAAGTGGCCCATATTTGATAGGATTTAATACTAGATGTGGCCCATATTTCATAGGAATTAATACTAGAAGTGGCCCATATTTGATAGGATTTAATACTAGATGTGGCACATATTTGATAGGAAATACTAAAAGTGGCCCATATTTGATAGGATTTAATACTAGATGTGGCCCATATTTGATACGAATTAATACTAGAAGTGGCCCATATTTGATAGGATTTAATACTAGATGTGGTCCATAAATTGATAGGGATTAATACTAGAAATGGCCCATATTTGATAGGATTTAATACTAGATGTGGCCCATATTTGATAGGAATTAATACTAGAAGTGGCCCATATTTGATAGGATTTAATACTAGAAGTGGCCCATATTTGAAAGGAATTAATACTAGAAGTGACCCAAATTTGAAAGGATTTAATACTAGAAGTGGCCCATATTTGATAGGAATTAATGCTAGAAGTGGCCCATATTTGATAGGATTTAATACTAGATGTGGCCCATATTTGATAGGAATTAATACTAGAAGTGGCCCATATTTGATAGGATTTAATACTAGATGTGGCACATATATTTGATAGGAATTAATACAAGAAGTTGCCCATATTTGATAGGATTTAATACTACTGATGTGGCCCAATTTTGATAGGAATTAATACTAGAAGTGGCCCATATTTGATAGATTTAATACTAGATGTGGTCCATAAATTGATAGGGATTAATACTAGAAGTGGCCCATATTTGATAGGAATTAATACTAGATGTGGCCCATATTTGATAGGATTTAAGACTAGAAGTGGCCCATATTTGATAGGAATTAATACTAGAAGTGGCCCATATTTGATAGGATTTAATACTAGAAGTGGCCCATGTTTGATAGGAATTAATACTAGAAGTGGGCCATATTTGATAGGATTTAATACTAGAAGTGGCCCATATTTGACAGGATTTAATACTAGAAGTGGCCCATATTTGGTAGGAATTAATACTAGAAGTGGCCCATATTTGATAGGAATTAATACTAGAAGTGGCCCATATTTAATAGGATTTAATACTAGATGTGGCCCATATTTGATAGGAATTAATACTAGAAGTGGCCCATATTTGACAGGATTTAATACTAGATGTGGCCCATATTTGATAGGAATTAATACTAGAAGTGGCCCATATTTGATAGGATTTAATACTAGATGTGGCCCATATTTGATAGGATTTAATACTAAAAGTGGGCCATATTTGATAGGAATTAATACTAGAAGTGGCCCATATTTGATAGGTTTTAATACTAGATGTGGCCCATATTTGATAGGATTTAATACTAGAAGTGGCCCATATTTGATAGGAATTAATGCTAGAAGTGGCCCATATTTGATAGGATTTAATACTAGAAGTGGCCCATATTTGATAGGAATTAATACTAGAAGTGGCCCATATTTGATAGGATTTAATACTAGAAGTGGCCCATATTTGATAGGAATTAATGCTAGAAGTGGCCCATATTTGATAGGATTTAATACTAGATGTGGCCCATATTTGATAGGATTTAATACTAGAAGTGGCCCATATTTGATAGGAATTAATGCTAGAAGTGGCCCATATTTGATAGGATTTAATACTAGATGTGGCCCATATTTGATAGGATTTAATACTAGAAGTGGCCCATATTTGATAGGAATTAATACTAGAAGTGGCCCATATTTGATAGGAATTAATACTAGAAGTGGCCCATATTTGATAGGATTTAATACTAGATGTGGCCCATATTTGATAGGAATTAATACTAGAAGTGGCCCATATTTGACAGGATTTAATACTAGATGTGGCCCATATTTGATAGGAATTAATACTAGAAGTGGCCCATATTTGATAGGAATTAATACTAGATGTGGCCCATATTTGATAGGATTTAAGACTAGAAGTGGCCCATATTTGATAGGATTTAATACTAGAAGTGGCCCATATTTGATAGGAATTAATACTAGAAGTGGCCCATATTTGATAGAATTTAATACTAGATGTGGCCCATATTTGATAGGATTTAATACTAAAAGTGGCCCATATTTGATAGGATTTAATACTAGAAGTGGCCCATATTCGATAGGAATTAATGCTAGAAGTGGCCCATATTTGATAGGATTTAATACTAGAAGTGGCCCATATTTGATAGGAATTAATACTAGAAGTGGCCCATATTTGATAGGAATTAATGCTAGAAGTGGCCCATATTTGATAGGATTTAATACTAGATGTGGCCCATATTTGATAGGATTTAATACTAGAAGTGGCCCATATTTGATAGGAATTAATGCTAGAAGTGGCCCATATTTGATAGGATTTAATACTAGATGTGGCCCATATTTGATAGGATTTTATACTAGAAGTGGCCCATATTTGATAGGAATTAATACTAGAAGTGGCCCATATTTGATAGGAATTAATACTAGAAGTGGCCCATATTTGATAGGATTTAATACTAGATGTGGCCCATATTTGATAGGAATTAATACTAGAAGTGGCCCATATTTGACAGGATTTAATACTAGATGTGGCCCATATTTGATAGGAATTAATACTAGAAGTGGCCCATATTTGACAGGATTTAATACTAGAAGTGGCCCATATTTGACAGGATTTAATACTAGAAGTGGCCCATATTTGATAGGAATTAATACTAGATGTGGCCCATATTTGATAGGATTTAAGACTAGAAGTGGCCCATATTTGATAGGAATTAATACTAGAAGTGGCCCATATTTGATAGGAATTAATACTAGAAGTGGCTCATATTTGATAGGAATTAATGCTAGAAGTGGCCCATATTTGATAGGATTTAATACTAGATGTGGCCCATATTTGATAGGATTTAATACTAGAAGTGGCCCATATTTGATAGGAATTAATACTAGAAGTGGCCCATATTTGATAGGATTTAATACTAGATGTGGCCCATATTTGATAGGATTTAATACTAGAAGTGGCCCATATTTGATAGGATTTAATACTAGATGTGGCCCATATTTGATAGGAATTAATACTAGAAGTGGCCCATATTTGATAGGATTTAATACTAGATGTGGCCCATATTTGATAGGATTTAATACTAAAAGTGGCCCATATTTGATAGGATTTAATACTAGAAGTGGCCCATATTTGATAGGAATTAATGCTAGAAGTGGCCCATATTTGATAGGATTTAATACTAGAAGTGGCCCATATTTGATAGGAATTAATACTAGAAGTGGCCCATATTTGATAGGATTTAATACTAGAAGTGGCCCATATTTGATAGGAATTAATGCTAGAAGTGGCCCATATTTGATAGGATTTAATACTAGATGTGGCCCATATTTGATAGGATTTAATACTAGAAGTGGCCCATATTTGATAGGAATTAATGCTAGAAGTGGCCCATATTTGATAGGATTTAATACTAGATGTGGCCCATATTTGATAGGATTTAATACTAGAAGTGGCCCATATTTGATAGGAATTAATACTAGAAGTGGCCCATATTTGATAGGAATTAATACTAGAAGTGGCCCATATTTGATAGGATTTAATACTAGATGTGGCCCATATTTGATAGGAATTAATACTAGAAGTGGCCCATATTTGACAGGATTTAATACTAGATGTGGCCCATATTTGATAGGAATTAATACTAGAAGTGGCCCATATTTGATAGGAATTAATACTAGATGTGGCCCATATTTGATAGGATTTAAGACTAGAAGTGGCCCATATTTGATAGGAATTAATACTAGAAGTGGCCCATATTTGATAGGAATTAATGCTAGAAGTGGCCCATATTTGATAGGATTTAATACTAGAAGTGGCCCATATTTGATAGGAATTAATACTAGAAGTGGCCCATATTTGATAGGATTTAATACTAGAAGTGGCCCATATTTGATAGGAATTAATGCTAGAAGTGGCCCATATTTGATAGGATTTAATACTAGATGTGGCCCATATTTGATAGGATTTAATACTAGAAGTGGCCCATATTTGATAGGAATTAATGCTAGAAGTGGCCCATATTTGATAGGATTTAATACTAGATGTGGCCCATATTTGATAGGATTTAATACTAGAAGTGGCCCATATTTGATAGGAATTAATACTAGAAGTGGCCCATATTTGATAGGAATTAATACTAGAAGTGGCCCATATTTGATAGGATTTAATACTAGATGTGGCCCATATTTGATAGGAATTAATACTAGAAGTGGCCCATATTTGACAGGATTTAATACTAGATGTGGCCCATATTTGATAGGAATTAATACTAGAAGTGGCCCATATTTGATAGGAATTAATACTAGATGTGGCCCATATTTGATAGGATTTAAGACTAGAAGTGGCCCATATTTGATAGGAATTAATACTAGAAGTGGCCCATATTTGACAGGATTTAATACTAGATGTGGCCCATATTTGATAGGAATTAATACTAGAAGTGGCCCAAAATTGATAGGAATTAATACTAGAAGTGGCCCATATTTGATAGGAATTAATACTAGAAGTGGCCCATATTTAATAGGAATTAATACTAGAAGTGGCCCATATTTGATAGGAATTAATACTAGAAGTGGCCCATATTTGATAGGAATTAATACTAGAAGTGGCCCATATTTGATAGGATTTAATACTAGATGTGGCCCATATTTGATAGGAATTAATACTAGAAGTGGCCCATATTTGACAAGATTTAATACTAGAGGTGGCCCATATTTGATAGGAATTAATACTAGAAGTGGCCCATATTTGACAGGATTTAATACTAGAAGTGGCCCATATTTGATAGGAATTAATACTAGAAGTGGCCCATATTTGATAGGAATTAATACTAGAAGTGGCCCATATTCGATAGGAATTAATGCTAGAAGTGGCCCATATTTGATAGGATTTAATACTAGATGTGGCCCATATTTGATAGGATTTAATACTAGAAGTGGCCCATATTTGATAGGAATTAATACTAGAAGTGGCCCATGTTTGATAGGATTTAATACTAGATGTGGCCCATATTTGATAGGATTTAATACTAGAAGTGGCCCATATTTGACAGGATTTAATACTAGAAGTGACCCATATTCGATAGGAATTAATGCTAGAAGTGGCCCATATTTGATAGGATTTAATACTAGAAGTGGCCCATATTTGACAGGATTTAATACTAGAAGTGACCCATATTCGATAGGAATTAATGCTAGAAGTGGCCCATATTTGATAGGATTTAATACTAGATGTGGCCCATATTTGATAGGATTTAATACTAGAAGTGGCCCATATTTGATAGGAATTAATACTAGAAGTGGCCCATGTTTGATAGGATTGAATACTAGATGTGGCCCATATTTGATAGGATTTAATACTAGAAGTGGCCCGTATTTGATAGGAATTAATACTAGAAGTGGCCCATATTTGACAGGATTTAATACTAGAAGTGACCCATATTTGATAGGAATTAATACTAGAAGTGGCCCATATTTGATAGGAATTAATACTAGAAGTGGCCCATAT